>NIPQ01102787.1:4364-42885 GCA_002806875.1 Lepidotrigona ventralis hoosana
CACCTCACCAATACAGGCGCAATTTCTCTTCCCTCCCCCCCCTTTTTTTTGGTTTCGTCGACTTTACCTCCAAGAGGTCTTCGCGCCTCGTCTTTCGTTCGCGAAAAGCGAAAAGATCGAGGAAATCGAGCACGAAGGTGGAGAACGCGATCGATCAAGCTCATGCTTCAGCCTCGCGTTTATATTTATACTGTCCGACCGAAGGGGAGAGGGAATAACGAAGACGGAATGACGAGGTTGACAGTTTCTTTTGTTGATCGCGCTCGACGTCCAGGGTTTTCCCTTTTTTTTTTTTCCTCCCTTTGGTTTGTTTTCTTTCTGATTTTCGTTTCGTTTTCATTTGTCTTTTCAGCGATGGGTCACGCGAAAAGCCAGGGGACCGCAGATCCACTGAAAATCGGCGGGAAAGGCCGTGCTTGCGTTACCCGAAAAAAGTTCTCCCCCCTAGACCGTTCCGTTATGGTGCGTTGCAGATAAAGCGAAACCGCGAAGAGGAAGGAAGAAGGAAGACAACAAAATCTGCGAGAAATCTGCGTACAAGTGCGAACGAGAGAGTGGAAAGAAAATAGAGAGAGAGAGAGAAAAGCGACGAACTGATCTCGCGATTTTCGCCAAAAAGGAAAGATAATGGGTTGAACCCTCGCGTCGTTTTTTTCATTTCGAAGTGGAAACTCGGAGAGAGAGAGAGAGAGAGAGAGAGAGAGAGAGAGAGAAAGGGGAGAAGGAAACTAGATGAGAAGAAAAATAAAGAAGGGAAAGTAACGATGTCGATGAGAACATGCCCTGGTACGAAGACGATACCAAGCGTCTTCTCGAACAATGCTGAACCCTTTCGAAGATCAAGATTCCACGGATTTTCACAGCCCTCAGGCGAGACAGCTAACGAGAAAGGTCTTCCCTTCCTGTTGTGACACGGTGTGCCAGTGAAGTGCGGATTTTGTTTTCGCGTTTGTTCGCGTAATCGCTGCCAGTAGGTGCTTCGTAGTTTGTTCATTCCCGATTTTTCGACACGGGCGAGAAGAAAAAGGGAGAGAAAAAAAAAAAAGAAAAGAAAAGAAAATAGAAACAAGAGGAAGGAAGGGAATCAAATCTCGCGTGAACGACACTTGTTCTAAAACTCCAAACACACACATACNAGAAAAGAAAAGAAAATAGAAACAAGAGGAAGGAAGGGAATCAAATCTCGCGTGAACGACACTTGTTCTAAAACTCCAAACACACACATACACACACAGTTTAGAATTCACACAACAACTATCCGACGTCTTAGAATTCGCAGGCACCTCGGTATTTTCGCGTTTCGGTTGTCATCGATTGCGAAGAACAAAGAGGCCAGGCGTTGCATTGTTGGAATTAAAACGAGCCGCTGGGCTAGAGAGGCGAAAGAAGATCGACGGTATACGCGAGAGGTGTAAAATTGTGGCGTATGGATCGGTGAAATTCGCGGCGACTCGGATCGAACTGCGCCGAGTGGCGGCCAGCGATAAGGATCGGGAGGGAATAGAAACGTGCCACGGCGAGCGTAATAAAGCATCCGCGCGTAATCGTATCAGATTGAATAATAGGCTGTGCCCAAGGCTACCGAAAACCATTGCCCCCGGCGGCCAGCCAGCGTCTGGAAGAGCAACGAGAACAACGAGAATCGCACGAACGGGAGCGGACTACCGCTTAATGTGTTACGAAGTCGCTTTGAAGGCGAGAGAGATTAACAGATAAAACGCGGCACACACGCGCACATACACACACACGCACACACTTTTTCTTTCTGTGTTTGGCCGAGGCTGCGGACGTGCCAAAATTGTTCGTCAGTCGCCTGCGGACAACTTCATTGAGAATCTGGCTGAGGAGTTACGGCCAGTGACCTCCTCGGGCTCGACCGTTCTCCCGAGTCGCTCCGTTCGAGAGGAATGCTTTCTCGAAACCGTGGTGGCATCCTGGCGAGACTTGGCCGTCACCTTGCGAAAAACGCCGTCCACATTTCGTCCTCTTCGACGTCGCTCTCTGCGTCGTTCCCTTCGTCTTCCTTGTTCTCGCGGTGTTCGACGATCCGGGGATCGTTCGCCTGATAATAAAGTTTCCAGATAAATCCAGCGGCTGGATCCGATTCGAGTGCAGTTGGACCGAAGCGTGCGAAGTCGATCGCAAAGAAGAATTCGTGGAAACGCAAAGTACTTGCCGAGTATCCGAGAGTGGGGACAAAGATCGCGAATGTGTGTCGCTCCGCCGGTAGTAAATTAGTGAACATCCGGTGACGCGTGACGTCCGTGAACCTTCCTTCTCGCGGTTCGATTCTTCGTTCGAAGAACTCTTGTTGGTCGAGAGAGTAACACACACACACACACACACACACATACACACGCACACGCACAATAGCAACATAAGTACAGTGATCAATTTTACTTCAAAAGAGTAAGACAAGAAAAAAACAAGAGAGAGAGAGAGAGAGAAGGAGAAAAACTGATTGCAAGACGAACAAGGAAGAGGGGAAGAGCTTCCGTGAATCTCGTATCGTAGGAAAGTGATGAACATCCGAGCCGGACGTGAGTCGAGTCACGTTAGTCGAGTACGCGAATGGTGACCGCGGTTGGTCTCGAGTTGGTGATCGCCGACGTCATTATCACCATTCCCCCTTCGTACAATGGACGTTTTCAAAATCGACCAGTCGCTGAGCGCGGGTCTGGGTAGCGCCCCGGCGCCGGACACCCTTACGCCGGAAGTGTCGTTCGACGCTGGTAGCGAGTTCAATCTGAGCTTCTTCGACGGTCCGGAGGAGAACAGTACCCAAGGCTTCAGCGATCCCGGTTCCGTTGGTAGCGCCAGCGCATCGCCCCCGCCAGGAACACCGGCCAGCATCCCCGTAAATCCTTCGAACGCCGCCTTACCGATTGTCCAAGTGCCCCCTGGCATCGTCATTAAACAAGGTTTGTTTCATTTTCTTTTTTTTTCTTTTTTCTCTTCATTTCCTCTTTTGTCTCTCTCTCTTTCTCTCGATCTCTCGTTCCCTTTCCGCTATCTCACCGTCCCGTCTCGCTTTCTCGCGTTGTTTTTTTCAAACCGAAACGAAGCGTACGCGTATGTATTTCGTTGGCGTATTTATTTATTTGACGACGCGTTCCACGTGTAATAAAAACAAGGTGAATCCGCGCTACAGTAGGTCGACGTTGTGTAGATTGTTTGGTGATATTTCACCGGCGTGTTGTACGAAAGGAGAGGCATTGTTTGATGCGACGATGTTTTGCAAAACGCGTGCCTTTGTTACGGTTTCTCGCGCGATTTGCTAACGCTGCCGTGGATGTGGAGTATTATGAAAGCGAGCTTACGGAGCCGGCATATTTCATTACGGAACGATGAAAGTTGTAATTGATTGGCTCGATTTTACGGTCCACGGTTGTACGACGGCTAAAAAAAAAAAGGACGACTTCCACGTTGTTTTGCCGTTTGAAAGCAAACATTGTCGGTTTAGCATTTTCTTTGAAAAGATGTAACAATTTCGACCGTCCTCCACGTGCGTAAACATTATCAACGTACGTACTGTATTTATACATTTATGTTTCTTTTAATTTGTACCTGAAATTAAGAATTGAAGTATCGTGAAATATTTATATAATGGATAATTTTATTTGATCAATTTTGGTCATATTAATGATACAAGTAAAGTCTTCTTATCTAGGAAGAATCTAGCCTACCTCTAATAATACCTAGTGTCTTGTGATTAAAACTTCATTCAATGAAGATTACAATTTTTATATGTAATCAAATCGACGTACATCATATTCACCTAGATATTATAATTTAAAAAAATAAAAAGCTATCTCAAGCTACATCAAGTAGATTCATCTCCAAAGTGATTAAAAATGGCCAATCATTTTCCACGGAAATTTCGTAGCTCGTCATTTTCATAATAATTTCTCGTGAAACGTACGGATTAAATTTCGCGATATTCCTCGCGTTGCATTATAAAATTTTCGTTTCAGTTCTCTGATCCAAATTTCACTGTACTCCGTACGGCGAGTTCCAACATTAACGTTAAATATTTAATAACAAAAAAAAAGAGACAAAGGAACGACGCCATTATAAAATTACTCGCCTGAACGAAGAGGAGGCTTTGAAACCTGCTGGCCCCCGCGAATCTTCCAATTGTTCTAACAATATTATTCCCTATTTTACAATTCAGATTCGCCATCGACACGTTTATCTGTTGTCGTTAGCTGTCGTTCCCTCCTCCTCGTGGACGCTTTTACAAAAGGTTACGATACAAATTGGAAAGGTCGCCGAGCGGTTTGCGATATTCGCGATTCATCAGGCAGCGGCGCAAATTCAACGCGGAGCCCCGCGTTCACTACCGATTTCTCTTTCAATTGAGTTTTCTTCGAGCGTTCCCATTGTCTGGGAGGAAATATCGGATCGAAAACTGGTTTCTTACGATCCTCCTCGTGGATTCAGCCGAGTCGCCCAAGCCGTCTCGTTCTCTCCTTTCTGCCTCTCTGTCTCCTTCTCGCTCCCTCTGTTCGCTGAGTGAACGCAAGGGGCTGACATTTCACTCGCGAGCCAGCAGCGCACGCTCGCAACAGATGTACACACGTTTTCTTCTTAGGGTCTCGTGGATTCGTTGCCCTTTTGCCGCGAACGTCTTCGCGAACGTGGAAACCGAGTGTGATGAAAATCGTATCGATCGAATCGCGTCGTCGCGAAAGGGACAGAAGAGAAAGCTGGATCGTGAGATCTCTCTTCTGAGGGGGAAGCGGAGACATTCAGTTGAAATCAGAAAGCAGACGATCGTCGTACATCGTCCCTTCCGGTTATTGAAATTTAATAGATTCTTAACACTAAACTACTTTACCATAATCGATCAAACGACCGGTTATGAAATAAAGATCTTTTTACGAGAATAGTACAGCCAGTTTAATGTTGGAAACAATGCACGGGCAACAACTTTTAATTACGTGGAAGAACAGTAATTACACGTTTTCAACTTTTTCATACGAGAGTTAAATGAACGAAGGAAGTGACAATGAGCGCAGAATTTGAAATCAAATTTTTCGAAATCGTTCGATCAGGTAAATTTTGAAACATTTGCAGGATCGAAAGTGATTGCCCGATGAGTTTTAATGTAAGTGATTGTTCGGTAATTTAATTAGTTAATCATAACAGGAAGAAATATCATAATTCACAAATATCATTTCATTGCTATTTAAGCCCGATGGTTTTAAATGCACGCGAATAATATTTTAACAGAGAATCGAAAAATTTAGGTACGAGCTGAATTGACGAAACAGACACGTCTCCTATATAAACGAACAACGAAATAATTTATTAAATTTTTTCCCCTGAAATTTCAAATTTCTATTTCAAGCCTTCTGGAAGATTTATTTTTTCTAATTGTCTCTCGTTCCTCGACGACACGTAACTACCGCTTCTTCGTACGTTTTGGTGCGACCAAGTTTGACTTGCATAAAAATATTCACACACGCAGGTCTTAGTGTGCCTGAAAAGGTTAAACCATTTACTCTAAATCAGATTGCGTAACGACGTTTAAATGTTAGAGGTTATTCAACGTTATGCTCGAGTTGTTTAGCAACGTCTAGCGAATCAAGCGATTACGGTCGACTCGCCGATTCAGAACGAACGAAAACTTGAAATGATGACGAGCTTGTTACGAGAAAGCAATGTAGAACGTCTCGTGAAGGAACAATGCGTTTTTTCGCTGGTCGTTTGCAAGTCGATTCAAATTTCTTGCGTGTCATTCGAAGTACAAGTAACTGAAGACAAGTTTCAAACAATCTGCGACATGGCGCAACTTTGAAAGAACAATGCGAATTATGTGCTCCGCTAAAAGTTGATGCATTTTCACGCAAATGCAAGATCGGTATCGGATGAATTTAAAGTTGTACACATCACCGAATGATACTTCGTACGTATGGAACGTATTCAAATGCAAATTACGTGATCTCAATAGTAATCACACACAAACTGCCAGTACACACGGTAGAACTTGATCTTCTTTGCAATTTAAACAATTTTCGCATTTCAAGTGTGGCACAAATTACACAATCTATATACGAAATCGTGGCTTGACCTTCATGATTCAATACTTATTACGTAGATTGCGGGAAAGAAAGTGTTGCAGTAGAATAATGAAACGATTTTCATTATTCTTCGTGTAAATATACGTGGATCGTGGAAAGCGTAGTACTGTAATAATTAAGCATAGTGCTATAATAATTATCCACTATCATGGACAAAATTTGTATTCTATATTTATACAAATTCAAATCTTCACGAACGAAGATAGAACGCGAAGGAAGATAGGACCTCATAAAATTCACATACTACACTACGCCGTGTCAGAGTATCAAAAATATTCCAGTATTATTAAATTTTCAAAAGAAAATTTAATCAGGAAAATTCTGATCAGACGAAAATTCCCAAATTTCCCTCGCCATCTAATACAAACTGCGTGTTATTTTTCGACACCGCTACGATAACGACTTTCTCGTTGACCCTGAGAAGAGGCGTGGAAGAGACGCGGAGGGCCGTTTACGCGTTTGGAGGTCGCGCGTTTAAATTATACATTCCGTCTAAAAGGCCCGGTGGCGTCGATCTGATTCGGCGGTTCCTAAAACTCCAACTTTGAATTTCAATCCCGAAGCGGTCAAGGTCCGGCCCCGAGCCCCGAGATTCTACTCGCGAACGATCTGGTCGCAGGGGAACGCGTGAATGCGCGCTGGCGCGATGTCTTTCGCGAAGAATTTCCTCTTTCCTCGAGAGGAATTTCTACGCGCTCTCGTGTCACGTCGCTGTCGATAACCTCTTCTCAGTCGATCCTCGAGGAGGGAACAGGCTCGTGAATATTTCTCGACCTGTCATCCCAGCTGGGTCCAAGGGGATTCGTCAGGCGGAAGCACGACGACGAGGTTCACCTTCAGGTGCACGTCCATTCGTTCGCCCGACTCTGCCCTTCGATCGGAGAAACTTCGCGAGAATTTTTGTCTTGTCGAGAATCGAGAAGGCGATACTCCTTCTGAACCTCTGAGAGAGAGAGAGAGAGAGAGAGAGTATACTTTCGAGTTTCGTTTGGTAGCGAAACGAAGCTGTTGTTGAAAGCTGCGAGTGGAACAGACTGGACAATATTAATGCTTGCCCGTGATCTGATAGATCTCTTTTCTCGCCTGTTTATTCCTCGCTAGCCGAATGATTGAGTTTTATTGATCGATGGTGAATTACGAGGCAGAAAAGTTCCCTTCGCTCTCGATAGCCACGCGGTATCTCGCGCGAATAGAGGTGGCTATCGATCAGTGTAGCGTCGGGGGTAATTGTGGGGGTTGATTTAAAAGGAATTGGGATAAAGTGCTGAATGTGAGCGATTGTTTCTAGTCTCAGTAAATTAATGCTGTGTTGTAAATGCTCGTGTATTTGAAATTCAAGAAAGTTCGAACGTACGTGTAACGAGAAGAAATATATAAAATATTAAAAATATAATTGTCTGATGCGAAGTTAATCTGTAACTAGATTCCACTCTTTAATACATAATAATAAAGATGGAATAGAAATATTACTATCGTTATAAAATTTTAAAATCAATCGGAAACGGGAAAGACAAACCAACATAGAAAAGCGTAAATCCAGAACATATCTCTTCTACTTTTATATCATTTAATCGTTATAAGGACTTACTTTTTAAATTCTTATGAATTGTTTGTTTAAATCATTTAATCATTTGTTTAAAATATGAAATTTTAAAATCTGAAATTTTTTAATTTTAATTTGTTTAAAATATGAAATTTTAAAATCAATCAAAAAACAACATAGAAAATGTCTGTTAGAGAACATACCTTTTATATCACCTCTTCTATATTATTATTTTTGTATCATTTAATCATTCTGAGAAATAACTTTCTAAATTCTTCTAAATCATTCACTTTAAAACACGAAATTTATGAAATCAATCTAAAACCAAAACACATCATCCAAGTAACATAATATCATTTTCTGTATGTTTACATCATTTAATCATTATAAGAACTAACTTCTTAAATTCCTACGAATCGTTCGCTTTGAAGTACGAAATTTTAAAATCAATCTAAAACGAAAAAAAATAATACATTATCATTCAAGCAACACATCATCTTCTCTATTTTTATATTATTATCTCTATTTTTATTTTATATCATTATAAGAACTAACTTCTTAACACATCATCCAAGCAACATAATATCATCTTCTCTATGTTTACATCATTATAAGAACTAACTTCTTAAATTCCTACGAATCGTTCGCTTTAAAATACGAAATTTTAAAATCAACCAAAGATTTTAAAATACGAAATTTTAAAATCAATCTAAAACGAAAAAGTAACACACATCATTCAAGCAACACATCATCTTCTCTATTTTTACATCATTTAATCATTATAAGAACTAACTTCTTAACACATCATCCAAGCAACATAATATCATCTTCTCTATGTTTACACCATTTAATCATTATAAGAACTAACTTCTTAAATTCCTACGAATCGTTCGCTTTAAAATACAAAATTTTAAAATCAACGAAAAATCAAAGATTTTAAAATACGAAATTTTAAAATCAATCTAAAACGAAAAAGTAACACATTATCATTCAAGCAATATCATATTCTCTATTTTTACATCATTTAATCATTATAAGGACTAACTTCTTAAATTCCTACGAATCGTTCGCTTTGAAGTACGAAATTTTAAAATCAATCAAAAATAAATAATAGAAAAGGGAGGATATACTGTTCTCTGTTAGAGAACATAGCCTTTATATCGCCCCTTTTATTTTATTTTTATATCGTTACGCAATGCTTGCATCATCGTGTGTTATAAAAAATCCGTTTCGCCGTAAGACTCGCCACAGGTCGTCCAAGTCTCGAAGCAAGCGATTCGATTCGAAATCGACGTGTATTCACGTGTATTCGCTATCGCTGACGAATGGAGAGGCGTTGCTTGCTCGGACACCGTCGATGACCGTTCACAGTCATTGGCGTCCTGCTCGTGTCACGTAAATCGTCTTCCTGGAACGAAGGCCACGAGAAAGTTCGTGCCGCTTTCAGTGCCACGGTCACGCTACGTGCGTGGCATCGACACCGACGAAAGTAAACTAAATCCAAAGGATTACGCAACCCCGACTTTAAAAGTCTCCCGATGTGCTTCTCTCTCTCCTCTTCTCCGTTCCTTTCCCCTTTACCACCATTTTGTCCTTTTATTTTCTTATAATAATATTCATTTCTAATAATTCTTCCGAACATGACAGGAGAATTCCTTCTCTCAGATCTCAGGAATGATGATCTGCTTTACACGAGGACGTTTACGTACGCGAATTGTACTACTACGTGTGATTTCCTTGTTGGAAATTCGAGCGGGTTGCGTTGGCAGTAATTAACTTAAGTCCGGCTTACGTTGATTAATTAAGAGAAGTGGATTGTACGCGCCGGGGTGGGCGAATTTGGAAATTTTACGGGAAAGAGAGAAAGAGAAAATTTGCTGTGCCGCAAACGTGAAAAAAGTAGTACGAAGAGAATTTATTCGGGATTTCCTGCAATTATCTTTAAAACGTTTTGTCGTTGATTTTGGTTCTAGCGGAAGCAACGATCTATAGCGTAACAACGCGGTAACTTCAAATTTAAACAATCATGAAATATCCCTGAAAGAACATTCTACTTTTTTTTTTTTTGTAGAATTCCTATCGGAAGCTGTTAGTTACTTAAAAAAAAAAAGAAAAGAAAAAAGATGAGAATTTTTATTTTACATCCTCGATCACTTGAAACGTCAAACAGTTTTGAATAATTGCCGACTACTTCCGAGTGTAATATAAGCACGGCAGAGTCGTGTGTCGAGTTAACGTGCTTTATTAATATTCATGTAACCAGATACTCGTTTCGCGTCTTCGTATGGCGTTCACCTTTTTCGATACGTTTCCGGAATTTTTTTATTTTTTTATTTTTTATTTTTTTTTTCTCTCTCTGCACGCACACACCCGTCGTCGTCTACTCTCTGATAATCCAGTTTTCCCGAGGGAGGAGGGGGTGAGGAGGAGCGAAAGGTGACAGAACCTCGTTAAAATTTATTTCCACCGCACACGTGACGGATCGTGTTTTCTCGAGGCCGGGCTTCGATCGTGAAAATAGGAAAACGACGAAATGAAAGTTGATCAGCCTGCTCGTTTTCAATCGAATCGGGTCGGAAATTGCTACGATAATAGTCTCTCCGCGACTGGGAATAATTCCCACGAGACAAATTTTCACCCAGCATGCAGAAATTGAACTTTCCATCCGCGTGCTTCCAACATGGTTATCACGTCATTTCCTTGTCCCCGATGCCACTTTTTGACACTTGACGGGGGTTTTCACGCGTTTATGCAATACCGTGCAATCTTCACTTTTATTTTATTCGGTCGCTGCTGCGCTACGAACTTAATTCGTAGTTCGTTAATGTCAACGACGATTATACAAAGCATGCTTCTACCGGACTTGAAAGAAAACAATGTCATTACTTCAATTTTCAACTTCTAGTTAATCTGTTATAACATGCTACAATCAGTTTTTAATTCATCATACTTGCCAACTGATTATGTTACAGACTATATTATATTACAGACTTGTGTTACAGACGTTGACACTCCATTTGTAATCTTCTTTCAATCTTCTCAATCGATATACGTATGAAAATATTATTTCGTTAACGTCGTGGCTACAAATGGAATCGTTTGAAATTTTCTCGAGAAATTGAAGTATA
Organism: Lepidotrigona ventralis hoosana; assembly: GCA_002806875.1. Lineage (NCBI taxonomy): Eukaryota > Metazoa > Arthropoda > Insecta > Hymenoptera > Apidae > Lepidotrigona > Lepidotrigona ventralis. Next base: position 15,122 of record NIPQ01102787.1, read on the forward strand.
CGCTCATTAATTACATAAATTATATTAATTATACCGTTGCAATTATATTACATAAGAAATTGAAGTATTTCCAATATCGCTTATATTTGTTTCATTGCAATTACACGCTCATTAATTATATTAATTGTATCGTTACAATTCCATTTTATAAGAAACTGAAGTATTTGCAACGTTACACGGTTAAACTCGCCTCAAACATAATTACATCATCAACGTTAATTACTTGGCAAACAAATTAAAGAAGAAGTCATACCGCGTCGATATCGCGAGAACTTGGAGGAATCACACCGGAAGCAAAAAAAAAAAAAAAAAAACGGAGAAACGAATGTAAGTTGCGCGACCGCAGAAGTTGCAAATGGTTGGACCTGGTTGGCGCCAGTCACGTAATGGGGCGCGCGATCGCGCGGCGTGTTACCACAGTTAGGTACGTACCTGGGCGCAGATATAGCGCGGAGAGGAGCCGGGTGTAGAAAACGCGCGGATATTAACGCGGGGAAATATTCCGTGCACCGGCAAAAAGTGACGCGGTATTCCATTATCCTCGTCGGCACGATGCAAAACCGGTCGAAATGATTGGATTTTTATCTTTCATCTTGCTCGTTGCCTCGTTCCCTGTCTCCGTTCGCGGCGCGTATCGCGCGCAACTTACGCGCGCGCGCGTTTCTTCGTTTCTTTTCAGGCGAGTGTGTGTTGGCGAGAGTAACGAGACTCGCCGGCCGCGACCACGCGAGTCGGACGAGGACGAGAGACGCGCACACGAGCGCGAATCGCCCGTGGAGACGCATGTGCGTACTCCGCGAATGTGTGCGCGCTGTTACCGTGTGTGACTCATCCAGGTACATTGCACCCGGTACGTGTCCGGTACAAGCTCGAGTCGGTACGCTCGACGAGCCACCGCGAGCCCAGTATTTCCCGATTTTTCAGTCTCGCATTTTCATTGTCATTTCCGTTTTCGATAATTCGCCGATTTGGCGAACCGCGGGAAATCGAGATTTTTCATTTTACGTAGCGATTACGAAAATTCCAGTGCTACCTTTCGTTACTGGCGGATGCTCAATTTGCTTCGGATTTTTGGTCGTTCGAAAAGTGAAAGGAGCGAAGACTTAACTCTTGATCAACCAACGATTACCGTTATCAAGACAACGAAGGGAAATGTTCTTCGAGCCGGTTGCTACCGACGTTCCACGCGTCGTTGTTCGTTACATTAACACGAAACCGATACTCGTCGATCGACGAGCATTTAACTCGATCGCTTCCTACCTTCCGGCCTTGCCATTTCCCTCGAAACGATACGACGCGACGTGTGCGTGCGTGCGTGCGGCGACAGAGAGAACGAGCGTATCGAGAGCGGAGTTGTCTCGACTTGGATCGGTCGCGCTGGGAATCGCGTGTGAATTATTAAAAGTCGTCGAGGCGGCGTGTGGTAAATACTCCTCTCTCTTTCTCCGACTTTTCACCGCTCTCCTCGCCGGAGGTGAGGTATCTCGGTTCGTGTGTGTGTATCGCTCGTCTCTCACTCTCTCTCTCTTTCGATCTTTCTCGCTTGTTTCCCCTTTCGTCTTCCGTGCTTGTTCGTCTCTGTTTCTGTCTCTCTCGGTCGTCGCTGCCGATGCCGGTTCGTGTCTCCCTCTTCGCGTTCCCTCCTCTCTGTCCGACGTTCTCGCCGCGAATCCTCGTCGTTCTCCGTTGCACCTCAAGAGCAATGAACTCTCGGTAAGGTATATCATCAAGCGAAGTGATGCTACCAGCGCGCGCGTGCGCCAACGTGTGCGAGTTACCGCGCGCAACACGCTCGGAGTCGCGCGTTTCTATCTCACTTCTTTCCTCTTTTTCTCTTTTCTTCTTTTTATTTTTTTATTTTTTTATTTTTTTTTTTTTTCGTTTTATTTTCCTCGCTGCCTATACGTGTCGAATAAAATGAAATCACAACGGTGCTTCAAAACAGCCGGATAACTACGAGCCGAAGAGACACGCGAAGCACGTACATTGGCCCGCTGAAAGTATTTAAAACACGATGTATTTTTACAATGGGAATGTATAACAGATATTTTTAAATTTCTATATGTACCGTGGAGCACGTATTTTACAAGGATTATTAATTAATTTCATTGAAATTCGTCAGCAACATGCGTTTGATATAGGATGACTTTCTCGGCCAGTACAAAAGTCAATCGTGTTTTTGGAATTTTCGGTGAGAAGGTTTTTCTAAAATTCGCCTTTCGCTTCTCAAAGACTTTTTAAGATATTTAAACCGTGTTTTCTCAGCAATCTCAGACTACTTTATTAACGTTAATTACGATTCGGAAGTGAATATGGGGAAACGAATTAGGACCTTTTTCTCTGTCTCTGTTAATTTCTTTGGTCGCTCAGCACGAGATTTATTCGCGATGTTTCTCCCATTTTTGTACCTTCCGAGGATTTGATAAATTGTACGTACGCTTCCGTTCCACAAGTTTCGATATTTCCTTTACAGACTTTTCTTCCTTGTGCCATTTTTATTGTTAATTCTCTCTCTGCCTTTTTCATTTCCGATATGTTTATGTGCACTTGATTTCAAAAGAATTATAACGCAAATGAACTTTGTTTATTCAAACACTGTTTCCCCCGGAGACAATATCTCAACTGGCTTTGCAACAGACTAACTGCGTATGAAGTGAGGAATCTTTGGTCACTCGAATCGTAATTAATACGAGAACATGGATTTTCAATAATTTTGCGACCCACGATCTCGTGTTAGTTATACACAAAATCAGTCTTCCTCAAACACACGTTGTTTTAATGGCCAATCTTTGTGGGCCAATGTATGCTAATCCAAACTTCTATACGTTTTCAATCAGTCACTCTTTTTCTTTGGTCACTCAAATCGTAGTTATTAGAAATGATTCACATGAATTTTCAATTTTGATCTCGTATTAGTTGTAATAAAATTATTCTTCCTCAAACGCACATTGTTTTATTTTAATGGCCAATCTTTGTGGGCCAATACACGCTAATCCTAATCTCTATACATTTTCAATCAGCTACTCTTTTTCTTTGGTCACTCGAATCGTATACGAGAATATGGATTTTCAATAATTTTGCGACCCACGATCTCGTGTTAGTTATACACAAAATCAGTCTTCCTCAAACACACGTTGTTTTAATGGCCAATATTCGTGGGCCAATGTATACTAATCCAAACTTCTATACGTTTTCAATCAGTCACTCTTTTTCTTTGGTCACTCAAATCGTAGTTATTAGAAATGATTCACATGAATTTTCAATTTTGATCTCGTATTAGTTGTAATAAAATTATTCTTCCTCAAACGCACATTGTTTTATTTTAATGGCCAATCTTTGTGAGCCAATACACGCTAATTCTAATCTCTATACATTTTCAATCAGCTACTCTTTTTCTTTGGTCACTCGAATCGTATACGAGAACATGGATTTTCAATAATTTTGCGACCCACGATCTCATATTAGTTATACAGAAAATCAGTCTTCCTTAAACACACGTTGTTCTAATTTAATGGCCAATCTTCAATGTACGCCAATTTTAGTCTCTATACGTTTCTTACTCTTTTTCTTTGGTCATTCGAATTGTAATTATTACGAACGATCTTCAATAATTTTGATCTCGTATTAGTTGTAATAAAATTATTCTTCCTCAAACGCACATTGTTCTATTTTAATGGCCAATCTTCGTGGGCCAGTGTACGCTAATCCAAACTTCTATACGTTTCCAATCACTCTTTTTCTCTCTTTTTTTTCTTTCTCTCTCTTTGTCGTTTTCTGTCTCCCTCTTTCTGTTTGCATCACAAAAAGATCGACCTGCCGGGTGCATTTTAACGAGACAGCACGCGCTCGACGAATAATAGGCGAGCGGGCGAGTTTCGCGGCGCGTAATTGAAAAGAGAATTTTATCATTCGCCAGCCGGGTGTTGCGCTGCGCCGCGATCTAACGAACTCGCCCGCAAGTCGTCAGCTCCCGGAAACTGAAAATCCATTTGTTATACTCGGCGCTTTGTCTAGCTCCGCGTTCGTCTCGATCTTCACCGGTGTACGGCAAACGAACTCCGAATTGTATCGCTGTTGGAGCAAATCAAGCATTCCGGTGGATTCGTCGGTGAAATCGCGTGGGTCTCAATGGCGTTTCTTCTCTCGAAAGAATGGCGTGTGCCGTTCCCTCGTCGTTCGTGAGGTAAGGGAATTGTGTTACGCGAAGCAAAGGCCTAATCTTTACGTTGCGCGGAAATTTCGAGGACGATCAGGGAGAGACTTTTTTTGTTTTCTCTTCTTGTCAAATCGATCGATAATTAAGCAGTTGTTAATCGGTTGGGCTCGCAGCAAAAGAAAAGCTAGCTCGAGATAAGTTTCCCTTGCGAGGCGGAGGACTTGGCTAATGGCGATGCTAATGACGGTCTAACCAGGAGAGAGCTATTTAGAAAGAGAGAGAGAGAGAGAGAGAGAAAGTCGCGTTGGCGTTGGTATAGTGCAACTGCCTGCTATACAGCAACGACTGGTCATGCAACGGTAAAATTAAGGGAAATTGATTAAGATCGGTTGTTCCGCACGTATCTGATCGAACTTGTACACCCCGACTTCCTGGTGCAGCGGCAATGCCTCGTGATTAATGCGAATTCCTCGATGCTCGAAATTTACACGCGCAAAGGTTAAACTCTTCTCGTAAATGCGATTTCTAAGGAACAAAACCTGGCTTCTAACGAAATATCCTGCTTCAAGAGAGAGCTAATAAAATATATATATATATATATATCTGGGCAACGGTGTCGACAACGCGACGATCTACAAAAATTCACGCCAATTTTCGATGCACGGAGACCCGATATTTAAACACCGCAGAATCCATTTGTGCACACCAAACGTGCAGTATGGCGATCCTTCCTGCAATGTTGTTGACGTTATTCACGAGATAAAAGGCACGGCCATGGTTGCATCAACGAAACTCGTTCGACGCGCAAATAAGCGCGCTGTAATCGCGTTTCAGGCAGCGTGTGCGTTACATCACGCATATTACGTGTCGTGCACCGTCACACGCTATATGCATACACGCTCGTCGACGCGTTAAACGTACACGAAGAGTGATTATTTCCTTTCTTGCCGATCCCCTGCCTGTTGTACACTGGTTCTTTTTACGCGTATCTGCGTACACTGCCTCGTATACGTACACGCGCGTATTCGAGTAAAGCTCCCCCAGTACATATTTCCCTACATACGCGTATTCCAAGTACGTAAGTAAGTGTATACGTACATAGTATATCGAACGAACATGTGAGAAACGAGGAAGATAAATGTACGTACGTGGATAGGTCCACCGCGAGCGAATGCTAATAATATTCACTTCCTGTAACTCAGTTATATTAAATCACTGCAACCGCCTCTCCTGCTTTTCTGCGTTATTACCGTTTTCCTCCATGCATTACCATTACCCTCCTCTGGTGGTGCAGTGCGCGTGCTCGTGTGCGCGTGTTCAGTCTCTGCTCGCGAAAAGAAAGGTAAAAGAAACCACGCGTTTCCTCTACGCGTCCTTCTCCCTCCCTTGGTTTCCAGTCACACGCCACCATCGGCCGCGCTTTTCGTTGTTATTCGGTCCTATCGCCGATCGGCTACTACCACTGTTTTCTCCTAGAAAACTTTATTACCACAACGTTTCGCTCTACATACTTCCCATTCGGAATGTTTCGCGTGAATAACCGAACCTCGGGAGGGATAATCGTATTATTCGTACTATTCGTAGAAAGCGAAGAAAACTGGATAAAAAGTACAGTAGTTTTACGCGTAACTGTATCCGACGCTTATTTTCCTATTTGGAGTGCTTATGCAAATTCTGTTCGTCTCTCTCTCTCTCTCTCTCTCGTGATTATCGGCGGTGTCGAAGCGGGGATCAAGAGAAAAAGACTGGATCGCGAAACTCGCATCTTTCCCCCCGAAACGAGCGAGCGAGCGAATGTTTTTTCTTTCTTTATTTCTTTCTTTGTCTTTTTTCCATTTGGACGCCCACTCCATTAGAGCGTTTCCGGACGATCCGGTTCTGCGTACCGGTCCATCGGCGACGCTCAACTTTGTTCGTCCCTGCCGTGTGAATTCGATAACGTCCCCCGACCCTTATTCTTTCGCCTCGCCCATCCCGCGTACGCGAAACTCGCTCTTGCACGGCCGCCGCGCTCGCTCGTGTGCGCACGTATCTAGCGGTAAGGACGCAGGCCTTGACCATGAATACGAGTTGGTGGATTGCATAACTATAGTTATGTGCGGTGGCTCTCCCCTGCCACTGTGGAAACCGTGTTCGTGCACGCATACACACACGTCCCGTGGCCGGGCTGCAGGCTGTTTGAAATGCGTGTGCGTGGCGCGCATGTGCGCGCGCACACGTGGGTCGATCCGCGGCGGAACGATTCGAGTTTTTCCGTTTAATCTGAAATTCCGCGCGGAACGCTGGATTTCTTTCTAAATTTAACCAGATGAAATCGTCGACGAAACGGTCGATATTGTGGGAAACTTGCTAGAGAAAACGAGCTCTTATTTACTACCACACCTATCACGCCGCGGTAGCATTGGATCGATGTTTCGACAGACATTGAAAAACTATGCCACTAGCTTTGATACTCTCTGCGTTGATATATATATATATATATATATATATATATATATATATATATATATATATATGACTCTCAANAAAATGTGTTCTCTTTTTTTTTTGATCACTTTGTTCTCCAGTGAAAAACATTTCCTCCCGAAATAAATGTCCACTTTCAAGAGTGTAATTTCATTTCATCATTAACGAAATATTCTCAAATTACGAACGTGACGAAATTCAACTGATTATTAACAATCTGCCGAGCAATTGTAATTGCTTCCTCCGCTGCAAATGATATTTCTCGGTAATGGCCGGTTAGAGCATAGTAGTCTACCTTTGGCAAAATGTGGTAGCTTGTAATCATTTCTTCCTTTGTGAGGTCTTGAAAGTCTTGAAGAAGGAAGCCTCGAGGAAGGAAGAGGAAAGTCTCTATTTAACAATTGATTCTCTTCCGACCTTGATATAACGAAAGTACATTATGTGGACGCTTGTTTTGCACAAAATTTATTACGGGAAAATTAAATAGTACAAATTATATTGAATTATATTGACGAACAAATTAACACGAATTGCCAAAAATAAATATGTACATTTTTCAACGTGATAACGCAAACAATACCTTGCAAACATAAAAATATTCGTGTTTTAGAATAATTAGGCAAGTCTCCGGATATTAAATGTTATAGAAAATTATTGGGAGAATTTGGCGAGAGTCAAATGTACCAGAATGGAGGACAATTCGCAAATATCAACGCATTTATCAACGCAAAAAAATGTATATAGATCTAGACTATATAGATCTTTGCTTTAAAGAATGGCTACTATTCTAAACTCTACTAAATTCTACTAATGGCTAAATGTATATAGATCTAGACTATATAAATCTTTGCTTTAAAGAATGGTTATTAAATGCAAACGAGGCCATACTAAGCTCATTAAACAATTATCAAACTCGTTTCTTTCCATTTCTGTTCCATTATCTTTTACGAAATGCGCTTTCATCTTGACTCTAAAATATTAAATATTACCACATTTCTTTCTTTTAATAACATAAAATGCATTGTAAAAAGTTTAATTTATGTTATTCATACGTGTTATAATATATGTTATTCATACGGAAGAATGACATGTAAGAAAGACTTTGTATCATTTAACACTGGAGTTACCAACGATTAAAGCATTAAAATTTCCATGAAAGACATTGAAGTCAAAAGAGACTAGAGAAACTTTGAATACAAAGCTTCTGTTTGTATATTTTACGAGAAATTATTTAAATCTTTAAATAAAATACGCTGTTTGTAAAATATCTGGCAAAACTTTGTTTGGTCATTTTGACCATTTTGGTTCCAGCGTTAATAGAAAGAAATTTAATAACTTTCCGACCGTCTGCTTCCTTTTCTTTTTGTTACGGGGTGTACGCACCTTTCATACGCGAATGACTATGGCAGCGTGTACTGTCATAGAGTGCACTGCACCCACTGTCGACGGTCCTCGCGTGTTCGCACGTGAGCGAAGCTGAAACGCGCGCGTGCGAGCGTTCAGCGACGCGTTGAAACAACCGGCATTGCGTACGCTGGCAGACGTAAGGCTGCGACCTTGCCTTTGAGCTTCAAACAGCTGTTCGTGGCTTCGGTGTTTCGAGCCTCGTTTCGTGAAATGGAACGCGAGTGAACGGCGCGCGCGATGGTTCGCCAGGAAGGCGTCGACGTGGCCTCGGGATCGCGGTGGTAAATCTTCCGCTCGGCGTATTTTCATCATTTCGTTCGACGATGATTCGGCCCTAAATTGGCATTACTCCTGCGAAACGTTCTCGCTCGAAATGAAATCTTTCAGAGAGACTTGGTACTTTTTTTATTTCTGTTATTTTTTCTTCCAGGCTGTTTCGTTTTTGATCTTTAACCCTTGGCTCGACAATGTATATCATTTCAATTTTTTTTTTTTTTTTAATCGATGCTGTTTCGTTGGGACTAACAGAGACGAGATGAGAATTTTGCGTCTTGGCACACGGAAATAGAAATCCTGGTGTTTAATTCCGAGTCTTATTTTTCAGAGAAGTCGAAAGTTTGATTTAAAAAAAATTTCGATCAGCCATGGCATTGAACTTGAATTTCAAAGAAATTAAATAAAATTAATTATATCATTTAATTATCTATTCATAAGTATGCCTTGTTCGTAAGCCTACAAGACAAGGGTTTCGTAAAGCAATAGCAAGCGGATCATCGGTAGCATGGTATAGTTGGAACAAAATGATGAAAACTGCGCGGACCGCAAAGAGTTAATTTCGTGAGGTGTATATCATGTCATCAGAGAGACTTAATAACGTGTTATTACCAATGATTCGTTGATGAAAATATACAGACTAGGATACTTTGCAGTAGCAACAGGTCGACTCACTAACTTTTTATAGTTTCGTGAATATTTTAGAATATCTCCAACATTTGTAACTACTATCTTTTAATTCTATTCTATTGAGCGATCGATACAACAACACAGTTATTTTCGACACACTGAATGAGAACGTTATAAACTGAAGAGGTCGATCCTTGATTTAATTTACCAAAACAGAAATTCCGCTAATAATATCCGCAGATAACGATGAGAAAATGTCTTTCGAGAGATTCGAATGATAATCGCGCCTCTCTAATTTCGGAAAATCTGTCGCGACGATGATGGACGACGTCGCAGTCGACGGAACGTAATGATCCGTGGGACGGCGCTGGTAGGAAAATGAGAAACACGGTCGCGAAAATGAGAAAATAAGAACGACGAGGGCTGACGAGGGAAGAGCATGAAAGTGCTTAGAGTAACGCGAAAAGGCGGAAGAGGTCGTCGAGATGGTTGCACTCGGCGCGACGTATTCAAAATGAGCGAAACCTTTTTGCGACACGTGTTACGCGTCACTTCACTTTTGAAAGATGAATCCAAGCACGTTACAATAGAAAATCATTTTTTATTCAATTTCGTTGTAATTACACACTGTTGTAATTGACTGAAATTAAAACCAACATTCTTGGTTTAACTTCGTCTAAATATGCATACAGAACAATTTACGAAAGTATTCCAACGTTAATTTTCAACAACAATAATAATAATTTTTGTTAAGATTATTCCTTATACATATTTTCGTGTCAAATTCTTGACAATTGCGTTCGTTCGCTTGTCTCAAATATTATTATATTACAAAGTGATTATACGTTATTACCTCTCAAACAGTTTTTAATTTCGTGGACGTAAAATTAATATCGTAACCAAACTTTTGTCTCGTATGTAACTCGCGTTTGTCACGTTCGACCCACGGTTCATTGACCGCGTACAACGTTACAAGATAAGGACTTAATTTCGTATTACCCGTGCGTATCCACTTTGTTATTAACGTTAAGGAGATACTAAGTTAAAAACTGTAAGGAACAGTGAATTTTCCCCTCGAGGTAATTCCTTTAAAATTATTATGTTCCACTACATCGTATATCATAATATCTACGCATGGTTATCAGATTTATGGGTAAAAAATTTTAGGAACTTCTGTTCGTACAAATTGGTTCGTTCATAAATCGATCGGTATCACCTTTATCCGCTAATTCTCACGCTTGGTTCTCTCTTCCCCCCCTCTCCAAAAAAAAAAAAGAATTGAAGGGCTTGGTCGGTTCTCGTTTGCCGTCAGCAGACGTGAGTTATCGGCTGTACCACCCACTGGCTCTGATTTTCCACCCACTTGAACGCACCTCGAACCTACCTCCGCATAAATTTTCTTACTCTCTCTCTCTCTCTCTCTCTCTCTTTCTTCTGCCGATTGTTATCCGCAGGATGTTACGGGGCTAAAGTCTAACATGGCTAACGTCGAACATCTCCGGCAAAAGAGAAAGTCCGCTTGAATTAAGTCGTCTCGCTGAGAGGAGATTTGCTGGTTAATTATTTTCCATTTGATGCTCGCTGCTCGATTAATATTAATCTTCCCACTGTTCTCACCGTGCTTAAACGCTTGGATATTTATTTATCTAGCTATCTGTTCTGAATTCTTCTTCCCACCGGATAGTACATTTGCAGTTACATTATGTTTTTTTCTTAAATGGAGATTGATCGTGCCTTGTGGTGATGATGGCGGTATGATTTGTACAGTTTCATAGTTGATGGTTGTACCTGATAGTTGTGATAATCTCTCCCGACCAGATTCGGTATAATAATTGCCTGTCTTAATGTTGTGTAATTGGACGTTTGTCGAACGAAGGATTGAAGTGAAAGAAGCAATTATCCTCAACTACAGAGAGTGAAGACTGTGATGCCTGGCGTGGGAATTCTGAAACGACAAAGGCGTAGGAAATTATAAAATTTTTTTATCATAAAAGCGTCTGACACTCTGAAACTCAACGTTCTAGCGCAACGTCCCAAAGAAAGAAGATATCGAGAGAGAGAAAAAGAAGAAAAACACAATGACGGTCATTAACGACCCGGTCGTTCACCATCCGTCGACAAAAATAGAGTTTGCACGCAAAATTCTTCGACAGCTTCGAAAATAGCTTCCACGATGTTATATAACGCGCGTTATCGTCGTGGTTGGCTGATTTTCCACCTGCACGCAGCCAGTTTCGAGACACATAAATTTGCCCCACCTTCTCTCACGATGATTATCAACGCAGGAAGTTATTCGACGCAGTTTCATCTACGAGCACGCGTGATTCCTCATCGAGAGGAAGACGACGACGAGGATAAAGAGAAACAAAAAAAGAAAAAAACACGAAGAAGATTCGCGTGTACCGGTGAACGATCGAGAATGAATTCGACGCGAATCGACAGCTTTTGATCGGTCGATTCGTCGATGGATCGAGATAAATCGTTGCGGAGAGGGAAGGAGGGGTAGGGGGAGGGGAGGTGGACTGTCGGCGACGATGGCCGCGGAGTCGATGGTTGTTGTACGCCGATGGGAAAGGGAAGGCTCATCAAAGAGGCATTGAACTCAGGATTCCGTGCGAGGACCACCGTAGAATGAGAAGCCGGCGCGATTCGTTCATTCGAGGGACGTGCGAATCACCGGTTTTCTTCAGCGCGCTTCTCGCTTCTCGTCTACTTTGACGGTCGAGGACCTCCTGCAGGATGTTTCGCAGGATGTCGAACCAGCGCCGGACATCTCTTCCGCCACGTTGGCCCACGTTGATCGTTGACGGACGTTGATGTATTAAAGAGTTCAACGTACGCGAATATACGCGCGAATCCTCCCCTTTCTATCTGCTTTTTAGTTTCTTCTGTTCGAAACTGAATCCCTCTCTTTTCCAGTTCTTACTGGAATTCTTTGACATTCTTCAACATGATGCTGATCGCCGAGCGCAAATCGAAAAGGTTTTCTTGGGGTCAGGAATCTAGGTCTTGTTTTTATGTTTCTTTTTTTCTTTTCTATGATTTTCTTTTTCATTATTCTCTTTGTCAAGTTTACGAGTTTATGAACGTACTCTTCAACTGTTAGCTTGTCGAATTAGAAGTTTTTACACATTTTTCGCATCCCTCGAATGTAAACCATTTGACAGAACTTACAACGAAGCCTCTTCAATCTCATAATCAGTTAGTTTCGTGTAAAATCGCTTTCCAACAAATCACAAACAATTGTTATAATAAATGAAATGTTACGTAAATAAAATATTTACAACTTCTTCAAAATAATTTAATAATTACTATACTATATTATTGTTACATCGTTGTTTGATAATTTAATTCGTTCAACTTGAAAAATGATTTTACTCAATTTTATCAGAAACTCATTTTTCTGCTGCATTTTTTTCTTGCCTGGAACTAATATATAAAATTAAGATCGTCACCCATATGCGGATGATGCGGAAACTTGATGACCAGATATGGGCAACGCGACGATCAACGTGTTAAATCTTTCGATTCTTTCGAATTTCGAAAATCTTTCGAATGCTTCAAATTCTTTTCAACATCGTTTCCCCGATTATTGCGTAATCTCACTCTCCGACTAGAATTAGATTTCCTTTCAGTTCCTGGTTCGAACTTGACCCTAATGTGCTAATCACCCTGAATCTGTTTTTCGAGATCTTCTCGCGACGTTATACGTAGTAAACGCGAATCACACTGCGGTTCCCCTTTCGTTGATCCTCGTTGAGATATTGGACACTCGTCCTCCAATTTCCAAGTCGCAGTTCCAAATCGTTCTCTTCGTCGTGATTTTCTTGGCCCAAGTGCCAAGGAACTAACTTGCGAGTCTGTTTCCGAGTTCGACGGAAATTCCGTTCCGCGACCTTTGTCGCTGATAAACGCGAGGATTACGTCTCCTTGTAACGGAGAACAGAGAACAGACAGTGGCCAATTTTTCTTATCATTATCCCGGGTACACGGGGGAGCTTACACAGGAGAAGAGGAAGAAAAGTAGTTTAGTTCGGTCGCATTTGGAATAAATGGAGGTGTTTTCGCACGTTTCGTAGTGTGGACTATTCTGTTCGGAATATAAAGGAGAAGGCGTGTTTGTTCGAATTGTTATCACACGATACTCGAAAAGTCAAATTACATATTTATTAAATCAGTCACTGTTGTTACACAGCGCTCGGGCTGTAGTTTTCAGCTCTGCTGTTAACTTCTGAGCTTAATAGTTTTCGAATTTGTAACTGCTTGTAAATTGATCGGTGATTCAGTTTCTCGAATGATTTCCAGTTTGATTAAGAAAACACACGGAGAAACAGAATTAACGTGTTCAGATTGTTAAAAGAAGTCGTGAAACTTTTTGATATTTCTATTCTTCTATTCTATCCTCTTTTTGCGATTACAAATCTGTTGTCATAGATTACAGGCTAGGAAGCTTTTTTTCATCTCGTGATTTTCGATCATTGTATTCTCCACGCGACATAGTCCGATCTCAATTACTTTCGACACGGTCGGTGTAATTAAATATCCAGATAAGCCAAGTAAAAGGAACAACTGTCAGTCAACTGATGATTTTTATTTTAAAAAAACGGGCGAAATTCACGCGGAATTAACGTGTCCATCATCTCGCTGCATTCTGTATCGGTCGGTATTATCGGCCGCAATTTTCTCAGTGACGCTGATGAAAATTCCACGACAATCAATAAGACCGATGAAAGCGCATGCATTATGCAACAGAACTTTCGACACGTACCCGAAACACATGACTCATTCCACCGGCCATTAATCATTTTCCGTGGCGAACGCTTAAATACGAACGAGCGACGCTCGCGAAACGGATCGAAACGCAGAGAACGATGAACAACGCGGCGTGCTCGCATCAAAAGAAGAGCCACAAAACGGTCAATCATGCACCTGTCGTGACACTGGTCACTGGATGCACTCGATGCATTAGTATCGAGTCGTGCTCTCTCGTTCGTTCGAGTCTTCTTATATTTTCGCATTTGCCTCGTTCACTCGTTACGTAACATGTTCATCGAATTTCAACAGAGGAGAAGCTAAAGACTTGGAGAGACTGACAACGAGGAGAAGATATGGAAAGTTCTTCTGAAAATTATTGCAATGTCCGATTTAGAATCTTAGGTGTGACAGGTAGATTTCGAAATTTTAGAATTGCGAACTTGACGAGAAAGATGATATATTTTCTCGTTTTCACGTGTCTGTGTTATTTCGTACTACTTAGCGAGATTTTGAAATCAACATATTCTGTCGCACGATGGTTGCAAGCTCAATAACAAAACAAATGAAATTTTACAATGACTGCTTTATTTGATAAAAAAATTCTAGGATGATAAGAGAATAGAATTCTAGAAATAATTAAGTTGTAAGATTGCGAAGCAGTCACTCGTAGCTTACAACTTACGTTCACCGACGTTTACTACTCAAAATTAAACAATTTTCACAAACTTATCATACTCGTCTCGCAGTCCTTACAAACGACTTTCACAAATTTTCAACTTTGTTAACAAATTTTGTATGCACGCGTTTATTTAAAACTTTCGAAACTTTTACAGGTTTTAAGCTTATTTGAAAAGTGTTTAAACGCATTACGAATAATACTTATTCTATAGCAATGGTTCCCAATCTTTTTTGACCTGATGCCATTATAATTCTTACTATGTATGACACATAATTCTTATTATTTAAAAAGTGAATTTTTAACAAAGGAAGCTTAGACCAAGACATCCATAAAAGAAAAGAAAAGAAAATTAGAAAATCAAATTTTCATCTAAAGAAATGGAAAAAATTCACTGTTAATAACTCATTATTGGGAACCACGACTTCATAGTCTGACAAATATTGTCCTTATCTACTGGCACGAGGAACTGATCGCTACTGATCGACGTGACGTTATTTTCGCGCGTAGGATAACGAGTCGAAAGCACCGAGGTCTTGTTGCTCTGATTAGGAGAACGGATTTAGAGAAAGGACTCTGGAAAGGTGTTTCAGAAGAAAAGTTATCGGAAGAAAAAACAAAAAGAAAAAACGTATCAGACCGGTTCGTTTGGTTGCCAGATATAACTGATCGTGATCGCGTTAACAATGATCGGTATAGCTTGTTCGAGCGCGAATGGTCGTCCATTTTCGTTTGTGTTGAACGGTTCGGTTTATCATGCACTTGCAAGTCGATAACTTGTAAAGACTGAGCCGTTTGAAATTTGTGAATATATATTTTTTCGAACATCTTTTCGTATTCTTCCTCTTGGATGGACAACTTGTTTTGAAACAAATTTACGTCGGTGTTTGAACGTCATAATTGACTTCCAAATGAAACATTTGACATCGTGCAGTAAATAATTTTGATGTTCAACTATAAATAGAAAGTATAATTCACACGATGTGTTTGAATCTTTCGTTTAACCATAAATACGGGATATTTCCGTGCGCGTATTGTTTCACGTTGGACGAAAATTGGGTATAAAATACACAAAGTGTTAAGAACTTCATCCGGCTGACTTTGAGGCAGCCACGCAGAACTCGCGGACAGATTAATTATTCAAAGTTTGTCCAACTAGTTAAGTGACGACGTCGCGTTAGCTCTGGTTGTATAGCAGCTTTAAACAAAATGGGTATAACATCTCGACGCGACACGCACCCCCTCGATAAACTTCTTCGCGGTTTAAACGTTGCAAAGACGCGTCGATAGTAATTTAACTTGAGTAGTTTGAAGGCTTGTTTCGAAGAGTGTACACCTCTCGTCAAATACGTATAATTAATGATCGTATATAAGGCAAGGTGTTATTGTGTCGCGTGTATGGGCATGAACGCGGTCTGTCGCGAATGGAACATTTGAAAATCGCGTACAGGGAAACAGGGGAACGTGTTTCGTTTAATCGAAGGATCTCTGTCATATTGGAAATTATATTATATTACTCGAAGTTTGTAATATTTGCAGTTTCTCCGAGTTGAAAGATTTAACTGCATTTTCTACGCAGTTATTAATCAATTGTCCAAGTATACGAATGAATATTCAACATTTTGAAATGGAAAATACTTTTCCAACACATGGAGTTAATCGTGGCTCAGATTAAACCACGTCGCATATTCGAAGCGATTTTGTCGAGAAGATAACTTTACAAAAATTTTATTCGAACGAGACGAGACATTATCGCAGTAATGTTGCAATACACTATTTTATACTGACTGTGAATCCTTTTTTGTCGCCCTTGTACAGGGTATGAACAGAGAAAAGGATTCACAACTTGCATCGTAGAAACAGAAAATCGTTTTCAACTTTGAAACTATTAATTTTTCGACCCTTAATGTTTCTATTCACCCTGTATATACTTCTCGATTTGTACTTTGGCCCCATAGGACGACTCGCACGCATATATGACTAATTCCGAACAACGTCGACGCTCGTAGGAAATGGCGCGTTTACGCAACCGTGTCTAACGAGTAAGTATGTACGACTTTCACGACGCGTCGCGAACGTGGCGACGATCAAGAGGGCCGAAAAAAAGAAAACGTCGACGACTAACGACGACGTAGGGACATACCGCACGTGTGTGTGTGTGTGTGTGTGTGTGTGTGTGTGTGACGTTACCGCGAAGCTAGTCACCACGAGGTGCCTTAATATGGTTACGTAAGGAGAGAGACAGCGTTACCATGGCAGCCTTTCAGCCTTTCAGGCATGCATATACGATAGCCTCGGTATAAGCCATAAGCGGTTGCGCGAACACGGAAGAGCTTGCGTCTCTCCCTCGCTCTCTTTCTATCGTGTCTTTCTTGTCTCCTTCGTTCGTCTCTCTCTCTCTCTCTCTTTCTCTTGCTCGCGTGTTCTTCGACCATCTAAACATTCTAAACGATCCGAACGATACGTAACGTACGACCGGTAAAGGGATCCAGGAAAAGATACATTGGGAAAATCAGTCCGAGCCACTGGGAGGCGGACTTTTTTTCACCTGCGCCTGGAGACGCACAGTCGTAAATAATACGCGGAAAACGGAACGAAGTACATATGTAGTGTAGTTTGTCCAAGTTGGCTGGAATTGGAAAATTCAGTCATCGAAGGAAGGGTTTGACGCCTGTTCCAAGAACGTCATCCCCATTGGATTTTCAAGGTTTAAGATGGATTTTCACGCGCTTCTGTGACATTTTTGGATGAGCAATTTTACGCGTGTATTGATCGCATGTATTGGGCAAAATTTGCGACGAATTCGAAAACTTAGCCAAAATCTGAAACTCGATTTGCCAGTGTAAATTAAACATTAGCTGCGATGGATAACTTGACACGAAAGTGGTTGACAATATTTCACCCGTTTTTTCGTACATACGAGCGGAGGTGTAGCACACGAAATCGCGTGCAGAAGGCCTCGCATAAATTTCTTGTCCAGGCTTGAACGTGGGATTGCTCATGACGATTTTCCGGTTCCCGTAATTGGAGCCCGTTCCTTGTCAAACGGTTTTCTAAGGCTGATTAGTCAGCGGGGCTCGCATCTCCTTCTTCCTCTTCTTCGTTTTCTTCTTCTGCCATTAGCGAAAGATTTAAACCGATTCGTTTGATTCCGCCTAAAGTGTCTTCCAGCCCATGCACCAACCAGCATTCCCGCGGACGTATAAGGTATCCCGGACATTAGGCGGCGGTGGAAACGCGAATCCATCAAGGTATCCATCTAAGAAACGCCTCGGTATCCCATTTCTGCCATTCGTTCTACGCTGTAGGAACGTGGCGTTTCAGTAGCGTGTATCGTCTTGTACCAATGCAGCAGCCACTTCGCCGCTTTTACTCGCTGGAGGAGAAGCTCACGTAACGCGTATTCTCTCTCGTTCGCCTTCCTTTTCCATTTAAACTCTCTTCCCTCCAACTATTTGCTCTCTTTCTCTCTCTTTCATCTCATTTCTCTTTTGTTTTCTTTCTTTTCTTCATGCTAATTCTCTTTATCTGGCTTCCTCTGTAGGCTTCATTCTATTCTCCATCTCTCTGTCGTCTTATTTTTTTTTTTCCTTTTTGTCCTCCTCCTGTCTTTCTCTCTATCTATCTTTTCCTTTCTCTCTTTTCTCATCCTGTCTTCTTGCTTTCTCACGCTAGGACTGTTTATCTTGCTTCCTCTTTAGGCTTCCTTCTGTTCTCCATCTTTTTGTCCTCTTATCTCTTTTTCTCCCTTTAGCCTCCTATTTATCTCTCTTCTCATTTCTCTTCCCTCTTCTCTCTTTTCTCATCCTATCTTTTTGCTTCTTCATGCCAGCTTTTTTTATCTTGCTTCTTTTCTAGGCCTCCTATTTTCCATCTCTCTGTCTTCTTACCTCTTTTTCTCTCTCTTCCTTTTACCCTCTTATCTTCTTGCTTTCTCACGGCAGCTCTTTCTATCTTGCTTTCTTGCATTCTCCATTTATCTGTCTTCTTATCTCTTTCTCTCTCTTTATCTTCTCATTTCTCTCTTTTCTCATCCTATCTTCTTGCTTTCTCACGCCAGCTCTTTTTATCTTGCTTCATTTCTTCTTTATCTTGCTTCCTTCTATTCTCCATTTCTCTCTCTCTCTCTCTGTCTCTCTGTCTCTATTTATCTATCTTCTCATTTCTCTTCCCCTTTCTCCCTTTCCTCATCCTATTTTCTTGCTCTCTCGTGCCCTCTCCGCACGTTGCTCGCTCGAGCCTTCCATGCTCTCTCTCTCTCTCTCTCTCTCTCTCTCTCTCTGTCCCCTTATCTTTTCCCCGTCCCTTCTTTTGCGCGCCGTGTAACAAGGGTGGCGCAGGTGTGCGAAGCTTTCTATCTTTGCACACGGCGTGCACACACGCTCGATCGCGAGCACGGACTCGCAGTTTCATACACGGTGTGCCAGCCGTGGAATCGCACGAGAACAAAAAAAAAAAATTATTATAATGTGCAGTTATACTTTTAGTTATTTTTTTTACTTCTAACAGATGGCCTGTTTGTTCATTTGTCGAATTAATCGAATTATTTAATTGTTGTTTCTTTGTTATTTAATATAATAAATATCGTTTAATTCTTCATTTGTAAATGTGTTTCATTTTAATTCAACATTCTGTTATATTATGTCAATTCGAAAAATTTTATTATAACGTCGGTGTATTAGTGTAAGCAAGCGTGAGCGGTTGAGACGGTAGCACACCCTGTATATACAGTCGACGAATCGCGCGCGCGTGATTAGTGTCGCTGTGCGTCGTCTGCGAGCTTATGTCGTGATCCATGGCCTGTCCCAATCTATGCTGCTAAGGCAAAAAGAAGCAAAGCAAAACGCGGGCAAACACTCGGCTTAACCCGGTGAGGGGGCCTCGGCTACCCAGAATAACTTGTTCCGCATTGCATTATTAGACGGTTATTTCGGAGCGCGTTTTACGACGGCTCCTTCGTAGAAGGACCTCGCCTCCTTTCCTCTCGTTCTACCTCCTTGGCGAATCTCTCTCCGCGAGATAATAGAATTCTTCTGAATTACTCATTTATCCTCTCCTCCCCTCTTCGTTTCAAGCAGATCCTGCGATATAAAATTGAAAGAGTTGGCGAGAGGGACAATGGAATTATAAATTTAGCTCTTTTGTTTTGTGTTTTTTTTTTATTTTTATTTTTTCCGAGAACTTTAACAGTTCTAGTATCTAGAGATAGTGGAATATTTTGCGAATATTTTTTCTTTTCTTGGAAAATACATGAAAGTAGATAGATAATGAAATTCTTCTGAATCACTAGTTATTATTTTCTTTGGCTCACGTGAAAAAACTCCGTAGTGTCTGTTAGAATCCGTTCGTATCGTAGAATATTCAAATTAGACATTTTTTTTTTTTCTTTGGTAACATTTGAAACAACTCCCCTAAGTTCTTCGCCTAAATTCGTCGTCTTCTATAGCAAAGTTTCTCAGCAAAACTAAAAAATTAGTATTTACATAGAAGTGGATTAGTATTTATGTAGTTTTATATAGACTATCTGGCTTCGTGTTTAATACATATAGTAAAATTATATCCGTCTGTATACCAAAGAATTGTTTTCGAATAAATTTTTCTATACGATTTATCGTCAGCGAATATAGTTTATATATCTCTATATATAAACCCAGGATCGCGGAAATATTTGCTCCGGTAAAGGGACAAGTTTGAAACACCCTGTTCTGCCACCTCCACGTATCCACTTCTTTGCATTCTCCACGATACTCCTTTTACGAACGAGAACAAACATATAAACTTCTTCGAGCAACAATCGATTCGAAAACGAGTGTTCGTTACGGAGCAACGGAAGTTAGAAGGCGAGTATCACGATACCGAATTTCAGTAGCGATCGACGACTGGTTAACGTTCCGTGCCATGTGTACCACCGATGGTACACGCAGTCATATTTATTTAATTTATTTATTTTTTGCAATCGAACTGATCGCAGCGCCACGTGTACCACACGTGGTACACGATGTGATAGCTACTCTAAACAAGAGACCTACTTATCGATTGATGATGTAATGAAAGATTGTGTGATAATATATCAACCTTTAGTCAAAATATCAAATGGCCTGAACGACAACAAAAGGCAAAAATGGCTCTCTTTCTCTCTTGAGGCGAGCGTCTTCTCTCTGTTCCAAGAGATCCGCGGAGTTCAACGTAGCCGTGGCATAACGCGTTTAAACGCTGAGCTTCGCCGGGCTGGATGCATGGGTGTGGCTCTAGCGCGGATCTATGGGAAATGGCAGAGGTTAGAAACCGCGGAGCGGAGAGCATATACGCGCGCGGATCTGATACGTGCAACGCCGGTTGCTCGTGTGGAGCGTTTGCACAGGCATTCACATGGTGTACACCATTGGCGGGCAAAGGGCAATTCGAGAGTACAGGCACGGCGAGAGTCTCTTCTGCGTGTCTCTCTTTTGGAGCATCGAGCTCCAAATAGTATCACTTTCCCATGGACCGTTTCAGAGAGCTCTCTTCGATGGAATTCAAGCAGAGATCGGTGTTTAATTGGTGTTGTTCGTTCGATCGCAGGTTACGGGATAAAGGAATTTTTCCGACGAACCGAATAATTGTTTTCTTCTTGTTGAGATATATCTCCCGATTTTTTCATTATCGTCGTGAACACTGACTATTTGAAATTAATATAAATAAATTTATAGTTTTGCAATAATTTTGAAATAATTGCTTTCTCTCGTTGAGGGGTGAAAGTATCCTTCGATTTTTTTTCATATTATCGTGAATGCTTAATTAATAACTCAATTTATAAATAAATTTGAAATTTCGCCAGAATGTAACGCGTGTGATGCTGACAACGAAGTAATTGTTTTTCCTTGTCGAGGAACTTAGTTTTAAGAGCGAAAATATTCCTCGATTGTTCATGTTATCGCGAATACTCACAAAATTATTTGTATAGTTTGTGTCAGATATTTTTGATTGGACAAAGTTAAGTTAATGTTCTGTATCGATACTGCCATGCATACACACACGATATTATAGAAAATCTTAAAATGTAGGAAAAAAGCGAAATTAGAATTTAGTTAAATTTCTGAAGATTTGAAGATGGCCACAATACAACCTGCAATTTAACTTTATCTTACACATCAATATTATCTTTGTCACTCGCAAACATCGATTTATTACAGAACTGTTTTCCTTAAATCTATCACTTTCTTCCGGCTCACATATCGCAATATAAATTTGTTTTTAACTTTTGACAATCTTTCATCGACAGGATATGAACTGTAGAACCTTTGATTCAACTAATAATATTCACATCAATATTCGGAATTATTTTCTCCGTTGGGGTAATAGAATGTTCGAATTTCATTAGAAATTTAGATAAGGGTTCCACTGTATCGGAAAATGTATGTATGTCGTTCTGTTATGTCCGAACAGGACTTGGTTCTTTTATCTGGCCATTTTAGTTTGCATACAGGACGCTCTAACGCAATTTAATTGCAAAATGCGTACGCGGATCGTGTAAATTTCTTTCATCGCACAGCGATGGGGATTGCAAGAGGGATTGCTGTCGCCGCGTGAGCGTCGTTGTTCGCCGTTATCAACGGTACTAAATTTTGCAAGAGAAAGAGATATGAATCGCGTCGCGGAACGGTAGGCTCGCGATTTCCATGGCTCGATTTCTTTTCTTTCCTTTTCTTTTTTTTTTTTCTTTTTTTCCTCCCGTTTTCTCGACGTCCGCCCTCTCAATGCACGTTCGAACTCGTAAATATATACTCGCTCGATATATCTGGCTGACATAACTGGTGTCGTTGCGTACGCGCCTTGCGAAGAAATTGATATTAACCCTTTGACTGGCAATAACGCTCTTTAAACGCTCGACGAAAGTTGTCACGGTCTACTAATCGCCGCTTAAAATTGGCTAATGGCTTACCTTAGTTCCAACTCGACTTCGTTTCCAATGGAAAAACGCTATACGTGATCCGACAATCAACCTTGGGTTTTTAAAATAGTTTTCTTTGTTAACAAGTTTACATTTCCTTAAAAATATATAATGATTGATATATGATTTCAATTACACTTTTTACAATTACGTCCTATGGGAAATGAAAAGATTCTCAAAGAAATGAGAAACGAAAATTGCACACACGCGTTTTTAGCACGCTACAATTTTTCTTTTTTTTTTCTTTCTTTCTTTCTTTCTTTCTTTCTTTCAAACCTGAACGTATCAGAGTATGTACTGTTACATTATTATTCCGCTCATTCGTCAAAGAAAAATCCATCTGGAGAGGGTTAAACACCGACCGACACTCTGCGCCACGCCATATTTCCCGAGGCAACATTCCCTCTTTTCAAACTCTAGCTTCAAGAAACGTTGGATATTCTCTCTGTGCTCTATTTCTCGCCGCTCTTGCCGCAATAAAGTCGTGCTTTTACAGCCTCGCGGCTAGAATTAGCCATTTACCTCCCTCGATTCGGCCTAATTCATCTGGCGAAGAATGGAAACTGCCGCGCATCTCTTTTTCCTTTTTCCTCCTTTCAATTCTTCGTGAGCGTAATTCACTCTGTCGCGAAAGCAGATAAGGTATCGCTCTTGTTCGTAAGTATCAGACCATATTGCTGATTTCACACAAAATCGCAACGATTAATGTGAAAATTATGAAAGTAATCGATCGAAATTTTTCAGGATTATGAAAATTATTTAGTGAATAGTTATAGGATAATGGTTAATATATTTAAGTCTGTAATGAGTTATCAAATCAAGTCGTGCAATTTTGAACGTTGACATCATATTTTCGATTTCATTCCATTTTTCCTCGTAAATGTTGCAAACTCGTCTTCTTTTGTTGTCTCATCTTCGTTCGTAAGTATCAGAACACATTGCTGATTTCACACAAAATCGCAACGATTAATGTGGAAATTATGAAAGTAATCGATCGAAATTTTTCAGGATTATGAAAATTATTTAGTGAATAGTTATAGGATAATAGTTGATATATTTAAGTCTGTAATGAGTTATCTAATCAATTTTGAACATTATCATATTTTCGATCTCATTTCGTTTTTCCTCGCGAATGTTGCAAACTCGTCTTCTTTTGTTGCCTCATCTTCGTTACGAAAGATACTGTCAACTTTTCATAAACAAGAGTAAATATCTCCTGTTGAACAAAATTTTGAAAAATTACAAATTCATTGTTATTTTTTTCTATTTGCTGCTTTTGAATTATACGTAAATCTTTCTATACTCGCGAAAAGAATCTAGCTGTACATTAACAATTCACTAAAAATTATTAATATTTGTGCACGGTTAGATTAGATTTAAATTAGGTTTAAACTTTGCTATTTTTACAGAGACACTGTGAAAGTTACTTTTTAAATTGAAATCGACCGCGGCTTCTGTCTGCGATTTACGTAACGCGCTGTGTGCCAAACGGGTTAACGAGGATTAATTAACGTAACTCTGGATAATGGTCGGATTTTACTCGATCGGCTGTAACATTCCGAGATTCCGTAATTAACCGATATCCCTCGAGAGAGCTGCTGTTGACTTTCCTGATTCCGCTTTTACTTTTTACTTCGACTGTCAAACATTGGCCATCGTTAAGCTTGAAGTCAATCACGACGTTGAATGTCGGATGAAGACGAGCAAATAACCAGATCTTCGATGTATTTAATAATTTTCAAAATTCATCTGCGACATTTCGTTTGCGTTTTAGTTTTTCTTAGTGTATAAAGGAAAGATCCGATTCAGAGGGTGATTGTCAATCAAATCAATAAACCAATTTAAATAACTGTCAAACAACAGTATTAATTAATACTTCAAGAAGGTTTTCATCGTCGATATGGGATTGAAAGTGTAAAAAGATTGGATTTATTATGAGAGATTTTTCAGGTCTGTTCCATTGAAACATTACGTCACGATTTCATTAAAATATGTTTTTTTTTTTTTTTTTAATTTTAGGGGAAGTNAGTTCAATATATCTTCATCATTTTAATATTAGTAGTATATTTTTAAAAGTAACAATATTTAAAGTAATAATATTTTTCTCATACACTTGATAATATTTTATTATTGACTCGCAGATTCAAAAAAAAAAAGATTACATTCGTATTTCATTTTTGCCTCGTATCTTCCGTCCATATTTATTTAGGTTTTTAGGGCAGATCAATTGCTTTTCGGTTTGTCGCAATTGTGTTTCCAATTGATTTACAAAGATTAACTTAATCGTCTTCATCGACTTGGTTTTTGTCACGATTTGTTTAACACGGCGAGATTTTGTTTCTGAATCGATTCAACTTGCTTCACGAATTTATCGTATCGATTCTACATGCATACAAAGTTTCGGAACTTTGCGAGACTAATTTGACACCAGTGAGTTAATTCCGAATGCATAGAACTGTGATACCACGAAAATATAAATATAAATTATAAGTGCAAAAGAAAGCACAAAATTGACTAATAAAAGAAAGAAAATTTTATGAAATAGGTTTGTCAACATGGTAAAAAATTACAATTAATACAGCTATTAATACACAAAAAATGAGTTTCAAACTTTCCCCTTCACAGTACACGTATATAATTTCATATTAACAGAGATAATTATTGTTAAATATTTTTTCTTATCTGCCATTTCACGTTAATTTCGTACAGTTCAGTCAGTGATTCTCGTAACGTTGATCATAATTAATACGAATTACCAAATATAAATTAAAAATATAAATCACATTAATATAAAATCGCAACGTCGCAATAACGAGCACAAATTGCAAGAATAAAACATAACACGAGGGATGAAGACCTCGGCCATTAGACAACGTTTCTATCAATCTGGTAAGCAAAGGTTAAGGAGGTTAATACTACTTGAATATCGCTCTCCTACCGGAAACTTCAAGATCCTCTCTCGGCAACCAGCTTATGCTCCTTGACCAGGCAACCGAAAAGGTCTGCTTCAGCCGTCCAATCCGCGAGCATCCGCGATAATCTCTGACGTGCCTTAACGGCGTGTTGCTCGCGTGTTGTTTAACCACAGTTGTTCGCCGTACGCTCTTAACGACTTTGTCATCGTCGCGACAGGTACACGGCGGGCAGCCGGCGTTTCGCCTAACTCGAGTTAGCTTCGCCTAACTCGTATATACGTATATACGTACATACGTAGACACAACGTGGCGAAGCGAGTTTCTTCTCTCTCTCTCTCTCTCTTTCTCTGAGAAGGGCTGCATTTAATAAATCGACGTCGTGGCGCACGTTCGTGGCACCAGGAGCCGAACCCGGAAATCGGGACGATCTCGTGTTCATGGTGGGTCCTTCACGTGACGTCACGGACTGGTTCTACACGCCTCGCGTGTGTATATCTGCGCTACGTAGGCACACACTCACACACACACACGTTGGAGAGAGGAAGGAGAGGAAGAAGAGGCGTAGAGAGGCTGATGATACACGTTGAGCTGACAGAGAAAGGGAAAAAGGATGAAAAGGAGAGAAAATACACTTTAAAGAGAGAGAGAGAGAAAGGGAGAAGATGCACTAAAGAGGTAGAGAAAGAGAAGACGCGGCAAAGGAGAAGAAGAGAGAAAAGAGATCGAGAAAGAAACGGAGAATGGAGAAAGAATGGGAAAACAGGCATTGAAGAAAAAGGAAAAGGGGTAAAAAAAGAGAGAAGAAAAGAACAACAGAATAAAAGGAGTAGCCAAAGAAATGAAGAAAGAGGAAGAAAAGAAAGACACATACACACACACACACGTGCGTTAAAGAGAAAAAGAGTGAGAGACAGAGGAAGAGTTGGTTAGCGATGGTTCGGGTGCCAGGGATCCAGGAAACTGCTTCAGCTGCAGCTGCGAGCAACCGCGAGACCGGTCATCGAACGACAAGATACACCGGCGACGATGCCGGTGACCAAACGTAAATCCTCGCCAGGTGAAATATAGACAAACCGGGGATACGAGCGTGAAACACCTGAAGGAGAGACGAGGATCCACGGAGGAGGAATCGGGTCGGGATTTATCGCGTCCTCGTCAGAGGAGACGCGAGAATAATGCTTCGTGTGCTCTAGACGCGCGGCGCGTCTCTTCATCTGGCGATTCTTTTCTCTCTCTCTCTCTCTCTCTTTCTTTTCCTTTTTTCTTTTTTTTTTTGGAAGGATTTCTCACATTGCTGCTGGGAGATTTTCTGATCTAGAAAGATGGAGAAGGGTGGTTTGTTCTTGTCGTCGCGGTTCAGGAAGTTTTTTCTCCGTTCCAGTGCTTGAACGTAACTAGGATCCGAGCTCGATCGTTCTCTCTTCTCGAGCGTTTAACGCGAGTTTTCGAATCTGTTGGAATATTTTCGGCCATAAATGCGATGCTCCAGTCGACGATTTCTGTGCTTGAATTCTGAAAGGAAGGAATTGAAATACTGTTGTCGCGGAGGACGTTTGAATTCTCGGGTTAATTGAAGGAAAGAAATTGTCACTGTTGTTCCGAGCCTCTTCTTAGAACGCTGCTTGGGAGGAAATATTCCCGCTCATTTGCGAATTCGAAGAGGAGCGGTAGAGAAGAAGAAATTCTCTAGTGGAAGCTTTTAGCAGCGAAAAAGTCGCTAACGAGAGTGCATTAATCTATTGAAATTGAATTCTTCTGGCTTGAGTCCTCAGCGAGATAATTCGAGAGGAGAAAGTGAAGAAAAAAATAAAATATTCTCCCAAATTTAAATATCTTTATGGATCTTCTTCTATGGAAATGTTAACGTAGGATTTTACAATTTTACAATTTTAACGAATGTACATTTTTTCACGATCAATCTACGAGAATCTTTCACTAAAACGAACAGTTCTTCTTTGTAAAATGATCCAGCCAATATGCGTACATTTAAATTTGAAATTAATCAACACTCAAACGTTCCCAATAGAAATGTTGAAAACGTTTCTTATTAAAAAAAAAAAAAAAAAGAATTCAGCCTGTTACAAGTTCTGAAATTTAAATATTCATCTCGGTAGGCACTACCTCAGCCAATAAATTCGAAAACCTCATTTCTCAAAACATGTTGTGTCGATTCTATCGTTTCTGGCCTATCTTTTCTTCATCCTCTTCAAGAAAGAAAAGAAACGCAAAAGACCGAACCAACGAATAAAGAAACATCAGCTGTCCTTCCACTTTCCATCGTGAAGAAGAAGCTGTTCGATCTAAAGCGTTATTAGCCGCGAATGACAAAAAGAGAAGAGCTCGAGGCACCGCGTTCTCTCATCGACGAGGAAGAACATCATCGACGTTGGAACGCGCGAAACCGAAAGACGACGAGAAACGGAGTCGTAAAAGGAGGCACTTGGATCCGTGAACAGTAGAAGGAGAAGGAAATCAAAGGAAAGGAGATGATCAGAGGGGAGAGAAATTAAAAGGGGGGGGGGAGAAGAAGGAACGAAGAGGAAAGAGAGAAAGAGG
>NIPQ01102789.1:0-17731 GCA_002806875.1 Lepidotrigona ventralis hoosana
GTCTTTCAGTCCATTGTTCTAAATTTTTCTAATCCTCAAACGATAATAATGTCATAGATGATGATTTACATTTTTCCTCCGTTATATAAAAATATGATTAAATTCAAAATACCGGTCAAAATTCAGAATATGCGTAGTGTAAAGAATGGTATAACTGAAATTCGATATAATCGAAAATATAGTATAATTGTAACTTAAATGTAACTTAAATTTGATTAAATAATTTATCACCTTTGGAGAATGAGCGAAATTTCTTTACTCAAAGAGAAAATAATCTTCAAATTCTGCACTGTAAAAAAGAACTGCCGAGTTGTACAAGTTGTACATTAATTCTCTACGAGTTGATTTT
This sequence comes from Lepidotrigona ventralis hoosana, assembly GCA_002806875.1. NCBI lineage: Eukaryota > Metazoa > Arthropoda > Insecta > Hymenoptera > Apidae > Lepidotrigona > Lepidotrigona ventralis. Next base: position 350 of record NIPQ01102789.1, read on the forward strand.
TTAACAGATGCGCATTATGTATCCACCGCTCTCAATAATTAAGCAAGTACAATGCTTTCTCACCACCGCGAATTTCACAAATCTCCGGATACCTCGAAACTTCTCGGCACATGCAACTTCATCATGTAAACATCAACGCGATGCACATTAGCCGGAAGACGTTGAAACTTCACCCCGATTCCCCCGGCTCCCCCCTCCCTCTTCCTTTAATCGATCAGATAGAAGGGACACGCCGGTAGTTTTGAACGAAGCGAAGAAGCACCGTTTCACCCTCTGGCGGTGGAAATTAATCGATGCCACGGCAGTTTCACGCAGGTAACCGAGCCGTGACTGAATTTCATTAATGCACCGAACGATTTCCACCGTGGGCGCCGGCAACAGTCCCCGGTTCACGTACCCTGAAAACGATCCTGTTCGTTCCTTCTTCCCACGCTTCGGAACACTTCTTCGTTAGAGCCGCGCCGTAGCCTCTAAGCAGCTAGACCGGTGAACTTTCGCGAAATTAACTCCGCTCAATTAAGCTTTCGCTTCTCAAATCGAAGTTGCGAACGTGTGCCTCCACTCCTCGCCAGACGGGGAGGGGAGGGGGGGGGAGAGAACAGCTCGAAGGGCCGAAAACAACGAAAGCGAAGCTAGCTCTTTTGCCATCTTGTTCGAGAGTTTTCGTCTCTTGGATACTTTATTCTTCTTCTTCTTCTTCTTCTTCTTCTTTTTTTCCTTTTTTAAATGCAAGACGTGATCGACGAACGCACGTTTAATCTACTCGGCTCGGTAGCGAGCGAGAAACTTCTCGACGTAATCGATAGAGTTCGTCGTCTTTCTTCGGCGCTGAGAAATTTTAATTTCATTGATGGAAGAAGAGAAACGATGAAGAGTGATACTCGTTCGTGGGTTGTTGGTCGTTTTCTGTAAAGCAGATTTTGTGAATTTCGTGAGATTAACTGTTTTTCTTCACGCTGCGGAAACTTTGTCACTAGAACTACCGAGGACTAAACCATGAAATTACCATCAGAGGCGTTAAACAGAAAATCTTTGTTAACACAATAGTATAAGAATCGTTCAAGTCTCTAAAAAACACATTGTTGTTTTGTATCTGTAAAACATCTAAACAAAAATTATCGATTGGCCATTTTAGCCATTTTGGCCATTTTGCTAGTTATAATGTTGGTCTCGTTGATAGGACGAAGAGAAACAATGAAGAGTGACTCTACATCGATACGAAAAGTTTTTGAATCGTTCGAATTTGCAATATTTTACAACGTGAATTGATCTCGTAAATTGTTAAAAAAGTTGCTCAGGGTCTGAACCCTTGCCATGCACTATTTCCCTGTCAGAAATTGATTTCGATCCGATATTTTTATAAACATTAACGCAAAGACACGAAATATGCATTTTCTACGAAATTGATTCGATCAATTTGTTTGCAATTCTTATACTTTTTCAACATGCCGTGGACGTAAATATCAGTCGGTTAGTTGGTATGCTATGTTAATCGAAGCTGTAACGAAAAGATGGCAACATCTTCAATTCAAAGTGTAATTTCTTCCTATCGAAAACACGTCTGAATAATTAAAACGCGCGACATATATTTCAAACGCTATTGCATTACATAAACATTGGCAATCTGCATCTCTAATGATTGTATCGATCGTAGACGATTGATTAATTCCATCCACGTATACGCGCGGCAACTAACTCTTCTCCCCCACGTTGGATCGTTGAATCCTGATGCTCGTTTAACCGAATAATTATTCGGTTAATCGCCATTGTCATCGACCTGTTTATCGGTTCGCGCGATACGGTCAAGCAACTAGGCAACTGTCAAAGATTATTTAATAGGGCGAGTTGTTTACGATTCGCGACCATAGGTGTTGGGGGGTGGCTTTTAGTCGCCGCTGTTTAGGCACATTCATCTGTCGATAGTGTAGTATATAGGCAGTGAAGGAACGATCGAGTTTAATGGAAATTCATTGTACCGATTTGCATTTCTGCACGAAATATTATTTCAATTGAGTCGAATATTATGCGATAACATGCAATTAGCTCACTTTTATTTCTGTCATTTGTGATCGAAGCTATCGGATCAAAAGATGCGAGTTTTTTTTTTTTTTTTAATGTGACAAATTTCCGAAGTATGTTAATCGATTTTATATGGCATTTTTAATAATCGCACGTAAAGTTATGTCTTTTAACGTGTTTGGAAAAATATATTTACATATAAAGGAAGAATGTCAAAAGTCTGCATTTAAATATAACATAACAAAGTGCAAGAAAAAGTTAATAATACAATAAAGAACACAAGCTTCTTATATAACATATTTCATTGGAAGTCACTTAAAAGTATACTGTTACAAATATATAAGATCTGCATAGAAAATCATTTTGACACCGATGAAAGAAACATGCATCAAATATCACGGATCGAAAGGAAACTAAAAAAAAAAAAAGAACACGTGCTATAATGCGCGATCAACAAAAATACACGTAGATGAGAGACCCATTTATACAAGCATAAAACGGCGGACAAAGAAGAATAGAAACTGGAAACGCAGTAACAGCGGGTGTTAACTTTGACCGACCTGTTGGCCCGGCAAACGCGACGATGGTAAATCACGGTGATTCGAAATAAATCACGTATTATTTCGCGTGACGGTGGGCCATGGGGGAGGGGGGAGGTGTAAAGCGGGTGCTTCGAAAGCGCGGACGCCAGAGATATATACAACTGCGCGCAAACTTGCCGCAAAACCTGGCCCTGTGTGTTACACGGTCAGCCACTGACGCGTGTTTCAACGACGAGAGAGATGATCGCGCAAAGCACCTGATCAGATATGGGCTCGCACATGCGTGCACATCGGCGGTTTACCATAGCGGTTGTGGCGCAGCATCAAGGGAGAAAGAGCCAGAAGCCACGACGCACCCCCTTGATGTGTCTGCTTCTCTGCCGCCCTCGAATTCCATGAATTAGTCCACCGGTCTATAGAGATTTCGCTATTAGCCATGGTTTGTTGGTAACGCTCACCTCGCCGCAACGATGTTGACCTTTGTTCGCCATTGATACCTTGGCGAACTCGTGTATCTCTCGGCATTTCACTTGCGATTAAATTTTATCGGCATCGGATCGCTACGCGCGTACCGATCACGGAATCCGTGATATTTGCATACCTGTTGTTGGTATTAACCCTTTGGCTACCGTGATGGCGCCTGAAGGTGCTTTTAAAATTTCCTTCCGTCTACAGACACTTCACTTGTAACGAGTGGCGCCTATTCAGGTGCTCAGTTCACGTTTTACGTTATTGAATAAGACAAATTTTACAAGAACAAGTAACTCAAGTAGAATATAAATCGAGAGATAAAAAGTACTGATAATGAGCCTAAATTTATGTATAATAAGACAAATTTTACAAGAATGCAGTAGCTCAAGTAGAACATAAATCGAGAGATAAAAAGTACTGATAATGAGCCTAAATTTATGTATAATATAATAAGACAAATTTAACAAAAATACAGTAGCTCAAGTAGAACATAAATCGAGAGATAAAAAGTACTAATAATGAATCTAAATTTATATTTAATAAGATAAATTTTACAATAATACAGTAGCTCAAGTAGAACATAAATCGATAGATAAAAAGTACTGATAAGGAGCCTAAATTTATATTTAATAAGACAAATTTTAGAAAAATACAGTAGCTCAAGTAGATCGTACATGATCATAAATCGAAAGGTAAAAGATACTGACAAGTAGCGAATTTTCCGTCTGCAATAGAACAGTTCGAAAGAATGCAAAGCGCAAATGTGCAGTGTCTAGAAAACATAACAGAAGAAGAGTGACGCGTTACGAGTGCAAGAAATGTGACATAGAATCATGTCATATTATGTTTCGAATTGTACCACATTTTACTAGATTATTCGACATATTATATGAAACGAAGCTTGAAAGTTACTGTTAAATTTTTAGTACGTGTACTCGTGTAACAATTCAATACGAATAAACAGATAATGTTGGTTTAATGCAGTGCGATTGATATTAATACAGTGAGTTGATTATTTTAATATATCTTTCTGAGGAATGCACGATGACGAGGTCGCTATTGAACTTCAACGCGTATGCTACGTGTCAAAAAAGTCTGCCGTAGCGAAAGAGTTAATTACAGTGAAACGTAATTTTTGGCTCAAGTGTATTAAACTTAGTATTTTCGTATGACAGAAATTTTAATACTACGAAAATGAAACACAGAAATGAAGCACGGAATAAAAGGAGTAGTTAATTACAGAATTATCTGTGTGCAAATATTCACTCTAGGTTTCGTGTTTGAAGTTCTACGTTTAGAAATGCAGAAGTTTATCATTGTTCAGAGTATGAATTTGAAAGTGAGCTTGACTTTCTTAGTTGATTATTGTTGATTTGCAAAAATTTAACGTTATGAAAACGAGACGTAGAACGTGGTAAAAGAATACTTGATCAGAAACGCGCGTGAAAATATTCATCTCAAGTTTCGTAGTCGAGTTTTCATGTTCAGAAGCGCAAAAGCGTTCGCTACAACGAGTGTTGCTTGAATTGCACGAATTTGAAAGATGTTCGAGAAATTGAACGAATTGATTTTCAAGTGGTTTCTGTTGGCTTCCGCGCGAAGCGTTGAAAAACGTGAAATGTGTCACGTGTCGTCAGATTTTTTTTTTTTTTAGAAATTCTCTAGCCACTCTGTTGTGCGATAAAATTACACTTACAGCCCAGAAACTTCTGGCAGCCGTTGTATGCACCGTCGGAGACAGAATTTGAAGACACATTTCCATATAAATCAAGAGAAAGAAAGATACATACCAACAAAACTTCGTAGGCCAACGAGAGGAGAACCGCAGTATATAGTTCACAACTAACCCAATCCAAACTTTAACTCAATATAAAAATATACGTCTCGAGAGCCGAGAATACTTTGCTTTAAATTTTATCTCATTTGAAATCCTAGAAGTGTTCGTTACACGTGCAAAAATAAGACTTAATTTGAAAAAAAAAAAGAAAAAAAACCAAGATCATTAGGAAACATCCAATTTGATAATTGATAATAATTAATAGCATTCAATTTAATTAAAATAATGCTTCAGAAAATGAAACGTTCAATCATAATGAAATGTTTATTCAAGATAACATAAGACGTCTAGTCAACCGATGCTAAAGACACGTACTTTGCTCGCATCTTGAAGAAACGACGTGAAACTCGAAAAAAAAGAAGAAAGAAAAATTCGTTAAAAATCCCAGGAGCGTCCCACTTGTTTCGTTTCAAATAACATTTCAAAATCGCGAAAGAGTACGCAAGCAAGTCGTGTGCAGCAATGATTTAGAGAAAAGAGAGAGAAAGAGAGAAAGAGAGAAAGGAAGAACGGGTTCGGCGGGAACGCGGATCGAATTCGAGTCACGCAAAGAATCGATGCAGAATCTCGAGTCGAACCCTGTCAAACGGGGCACGTTCTGCCGTGGACAGAAGAGAGAATCCCTTTAGGAGCGACCTAATTTGTCAAGATCATTCGTATTCGGTGTAGAGTTCGGGTTGGCGGCTGTCCCAGCTCGTGATAGCCAGCCAGGGAAGAGAGAAAAGAGAGGCAACTCGGTGAAGAAGAAGAAGAAGAAGAAGCTGCGCGTCTCGCGTTTCGCGTCTCGCGAAAAGCGAGAGGACGAAGGGGAAGGAAGCATGTTGGTTACGAGGTCTTCTGTGTAACTCCTCGCCCTGGCATCGTTCGCTGGCATGGTCTCGGCTACTTTGTATGCCGCGAAGAAAATCCCTTCTTGCGACACTGACGTGTTCATTTCTCGACAGTCTGTTTGGGGGCCGATTGCACTCGACCTCCTCCTCACCCTTCCTGGGGCCGACTCTCCCTTTTTTAAAGGTTTCTTCTCCTTCCCCGGACTCGGTCTGCAGGTGCTGAGATCCGGAATTACAATGGATTCTCACGCGATTCAAACTCTGGCACTCGCCTCCCATCGACTTTCCATCTTTCCGTCGTAGCATCGGAAGTGTTACTCACAATGACAAATATTTTCACATTGTTCCACACGGATGGAGTTGTTGGATGTTTTATCGTGGATTGCGATGGAGTTTATATAATAAAATTGGATTTATAAATTGTAGCTGGATTGAGATATCTACTTGAGATTTTGAGAAGTTCTTCGCTGGTTCCGTCATACGTAGAAAATATTTAACCCTCTGTTGCATTCCGTTCCCAATTGGCGACTTAAATTTCGAATGTTCTATAGTAAATTAAGTAGACAATTTATTGGTAGTTGTTTGTCAAAATTTATAGTTACTGTTGTTCGGTGCAAATTGTATTGTAAGATTTTTTCGTGTACAGAGCGATTTATTAGCTGAAATAAACGTGTGTTTGTTTATAATGTAATGTATAATGTAATGAGATTTTTTTGATTGATTTTGTACCTGCATATGTATAAAATTCCCATATTTATTATTTATTTTATGACCACACACACACATATATATTTTTTTCAACTCGTCATAAAAATTCATGCAACAGAGGGTTAATATTTCTCTCTATTATACAATTTTGAATGTCGGAATCATTTTCAATAAAAATGAAAAGGAGGGGAGGAACATCGTATTTTATTTAATCATTTAGCCTTTCGAGGAATTCAAGCACACGAAGCACATTTCTCAACCTGTTAAACAGTGAATCACGAATGCAAGGGTTGCATAATTGCAATTGTTATCGTGTTATATACTACCATTGAATTTCTATTGAAAAATCCCCTGCCAAACGTAATCGTGCCCACTCGTTTATTCTGCTAATTAGCCTCGCGGAGGAGGTGGCAGGAGAACTTCAATCTTATCTCTCGGCAACTTTTCAACGATGTTCCGCTTAATTGGTACCTGTCCCTTCACCACCAAATATATAACTTATCCGTAACGTCGCGATAACATTATCGAATTCTAGGGCAAGGAAGCCAGGCTCGCGTGCTGGTCCTGCGCGTGAGAAATGGATAAAGGCGAATATTTATAGTTCGAGTTCTCGGTACGGTACATATATCAGCGGTGCGCGTGGATGTACCTTATGCCGAGTTCTCACGTTATCGCGTGGCGGACAATCGAATCATCTTCCCCCGGCTTAATATAGTTTTCACTAAAATGCCTTCGCTCGGCATACATTGAATAATTTATCATTTGCCTACGTGCGGTCGTAGTTATATCCAGCTTTGCCAGGAGACACGTTGTACTCAACTTTCGTAGACACCGTTCGTTAGTGAGCTCCTTTGAAATTGGGAGTTTTCACGAGGGGGGACGTTTCAAATATTTCATCTGCATTCTTCACAGTGCAAACGTTTCCGAATTTTACTTCAGTTGGTTTATAATCTAATGAGATATATCACTGAAACGCGTAATGATGAAAAATCGCTTTAAAACTGTTGCAACTTCGTGGGAGATAATCCACTTGGGGAGGTCGCGTTTTGAAACGTGAAACTTCTACTTCGATTGTTCCGCGTTCAGAGGAAGTAAGATTACTTTCATCCTTAAAAATCGTACAAATTCAAACATTGAACGAAGGTTTTTCGCGACTCGATCCACCGTGGTTTTGAAAATTGAAATTTCCTCTTTACAACAAGGCTTACTGTGCGATTTCTTTCTTTGCAATTTTATTTAGGCTAGATGACGAAATACTGGGATTTTTCTTAATTTTTGTTCAAATTTCAATGAAATGATGAAAAAGAAAAGGGATTGTTGGGAGAATTTTTCAGTTTTTTTTTTATAATTTTTGCAGAATTGCAGAAGTTTTACGTTTTAAAACGAGACAAAAATAAGTAGATTGTTGTATGATCTTTTTTTAGCAAAGTTGTAGTAAGTATTGATAATTTTTCATTTGCATTAACAGCGGTGCAAAACATGAAAACATTTGCCAAAATAATGATGGTAACAAGATTATAAAATTCGTTTTCGAAAGTCACACTATCGTACAAAACGCTACGTATTTTGTATACTGCATGCAAACACTCGATAAAATTTCATTAATGTTGAAAATCCACATGTGTGTTCAGTTTCGCTCATCACTGTATTTTTACTCCGTATGTTCATAATCTCGTTATCTCCTTTCTATTTGTTCTCATATTTTCGTTTCATTTTAAACTTCATTTTAAACGTCCATGGATTACGTTTATGATTTATAAGAAAATATTGTAAACAAAAGAATAAGATAAGATAGGAGATGTGAAACATTAATAGAAAAATTCATTTGATTCGTTCTGCCATCGATTATTTGGCGCTGAATGAAATCATTCGTATGTAGATGTTCGACGATATTGCACGCGTACACGCATGATCGCGTTTTATAGCATTGCACCGGTGGTGAACCGGAAAAGACACACGCTGCGCCACATGATAGCCGACGTGCGCTGTAAAATGGATGTGAATTTCGTTGGTCGAATAAATCCCGCGTGCAATATTCGTTCATTGGGCCAATACGCATGTCTCCAGATCCAAATTCTTTCAGAATTGCACGAACCAATGGAACCTGCAAATAATCTAAACTCTGTAATTATTTCTGGAAGGCGCTTTCTCGCTTTCTCACAGTCGATCCAATATTATTAGGGAAATTTTATAGACGCAAGATGCAAGTTCTAATGCTTATTGTGACATTGGTAGGATCAATAAAGTTTTACAAGTAAATTCTATTGAAAAATCAATTGTCATAAATTATCGATTAACTTGATTTCTCATTGATCATTAATCTTCTTATTGATATCGGTACCATCACTAATTTCACGAGGCAAATTCAAACAATAATAGAATTATTATTATGCTAATGGTTAAAATACTATCAATGTTTGTAAAATTTTTTTTTAACGGCAATTCTCATTTTGTTTCTCGTTTTTATCACTGTGCAAACAATTTTCCTTTTATCCTTGGTGGACGTTTAATCGCTCTCTTGCGAATCGACTGTCGTACACTGTTCCTGTTCGTGCGACATATTGTTATCCGAAATGGAGACAGGCAGGCACGAGAGACACGTGTGAATCAAAGCGACCGTGGAGAACATAATTATAATTAAGTAAACGTGCACAACTGTGGACTAACGAACGAGCGGTAAGGACAAATCGCGGCACAATGCGGAGCCCTACTTGTTTGCAAGTTCAAGTGGACGTGCCTTCTGTACAGTTAGTTAGAAAAGTATGCAGGCAATTAGAATTATGCATATGTTTGCACGGCCGTTTGTCTTCACCCGACGTGCTTCAACCTTGCGTTGGTATAGTAACACGCGCTGAAAATTCATATATATATATATATGTTCCTCCCAAGCATTTCTCCTTATCTCTCTACTTTATTTCCTTGTCCTTCATTTCTCTCATACCTGTGCACGTTTCATTTCCTTTTCTCGATCGTTGTAATTTTATTTCGTTTCTCCCTTACAAATAATAATCTACTTTTGACTATACACTTTGTGCATATTCTGCACGTATTCTTCTTTTCGTATGTTTTTTTCTGATCAATTTCTATGAGCGGAAAATAAAAGAATAACATCCATGCAGTCTTGCTGTAAGGTTTAAATAAATATTGAACAAATTTGGAATATGTATAGAATCGATTTGATTAATTCGAATACGTTATTATTTTTCCTTCAGTCAGATTTAAAAGAGCCTTCCCAGTCAATTGCAAACGAACGTAACAATGTAAAACGATAAACAGCGAAATATTTGATGCGTTTCTTGTCTAGTTTGGGTCTGCCAAACGTTGCTTCTAATTTCAGTCTCACTCGTCTACTCGGTGCTAAGAATCCCTAAACTCGGCCGCGAGTAGATCGCGATTGCCGATGGCCGGCAATCATGAATCAGAATCTCGTCGTCCTGAATTTGCGACAGATCAGTCACGTTCTCAACGTGAAAGGAAAACTTTTCAGTAATTCAATTTTCCACCGGGGAATTTTCTCAGTGTCTGTCTGTTGGCTGGTTGGTCTGCACTCCCTTCGTATCCCCCTTGAAGCACCCTTTTTCTTCCCATCTCTCTCTCTCTCTCTCTCTCTCTCTTTAGTTCCCTCTCTAGTCTGTGCCAGTGCTACGTGATTGCGCCATAAAGCTAGCCAACGAACAGTAAAAGAATTTACGAAGGAGTTTCCGCGGGCGTGACATCACGTTCACGAGGTGCATGCGCCACTCAACAGGGACCTTAAAAACATTGCGAGCCAATGCTTCTGCAAGATTTCTTTGGCCAACGTCTCTCAGGTGAGGAAGAGGACGAACCGTTTGGTCGTTTTCCAGGCGTGTTTTTCCACGGCCCCTGCGCTTGTTTCCCGACCTGGTAGTCTCTCGAGATGGTGCACATAATGTCGAATGAACGTTAACGGTGATTAGTGGCCGAACGGAACCGGATGATTTATAACACGCATGTAGAAATAATGCGGGAGTAGATCGGAGAAACGTAAATGATTTGTGGTCAGTGATAATGGGAGAAATATCGAAGACCACAGGGGAAAATACAAGTCACGCGTTTTGCCGTTTCACGGGGGATGTAATATATTTTTTTTTTTTTAAATCGAACGTGCTGCTTGGCGAAGCTGCTCCTGTTTATCTGTTTAGTTAGATTTAGAAATAATTTAGAAATATTATTTGGGCAAAATTGGGAAGTTAAAATTACGGAATTGGTAATTGGTGAAAGTTTCGAAGGTAATCGATTTTATACTTTTTTTGTCTAGACATCGAAATGATATTTTGAAAAAGTATTAGCAAAATTGAGAAATTGTCAAAGAAAACAAAAACTGTGGAATTGATGATTAGTGGAAGTTTATTTAGTCTTGAAGTGAATAATATCGGTAATCTACTTTAAATTTATTATGTAAACTTCGAAATAATTGTTCAACATTTTAGAAATGTAGATTTGCGACTGAATATCTAATATTCCAGAGTAGAAATTTATTTATAATTTATTGTCGATTGAAAGTATTAGTGAAACGAAAAAATCGACAAAAAATTGGTGAAGTTTAGTTTCAGAATCAAATGTTCAATATTTTCGATGTAATTCTTGCGAATTATTAAAAGAAAATACTGATCTTTATGATACTAAAGTTGTATAAACTTGTGTGAATTTCTTTTCCTATTTTCTTTCTTTTCCTATTTCCTTTTGATATTTTACAAAACTTGATGGGATTATCATTTTTTTTCTTAAAAGTGTTATACCTTCTGGATCTAACAGATAGATTGTGTTTTTCTTTCAATGTTAGTAGAAATACTTTTTGCTCGGTTATAAAGGGACATGAAGAATCAGAATCAAAAATTCAACAGAAATTGACTTTCTGCCCGGTCGTCGTAATATATATATACACGGTAGATGTTTGTTTCATTTTACGGAGTCTCAATCGATGNGAAAGTTTCGAAGGTAATCGATTTTATACTTTTTTTGTCTAGACATCGAAATGATATTTTGAAAAAGTATTAGCAAAATTAGCAAATTATTGCTCGGTTATAAAGGGACATGAAGAATCAGAATCAAAAATTCAACAGAAATTGACTTTCTGCCCGGTCGTCGTAATATATATATACACGGTAGATGTTTGTTTCATTTTACGGAGTCTCAATCGATGATAGAGTTTGTTAAACCAAACAAAATTTTTCTCCACTTTTTTCTAATTTACGAAACGCTATTTATGAACGGCTGAGCTTGACAAGATTTATCATCGTGGGAAAAAAATCATCGAATTGTTGCTCCAGCACTGAAAGTTTTTTAAAAAAAAAAACGTCGCGTCTGCTTGTAAATTAAAAAGGTATTAAGCTGTCGTTGAAAAATGCGACTATTTAACTCGATCAGACAATGAAAAAAAGCTTTAAGTCACGGTATTAAAATGTACGCTTCATATTGTTACACATTGAAAGCGAGAAACTAGAACATTCGCTGAAGTAAATTCTGAAAATATACAATATAATTATAATTGCGAGTACATTAAATTTTATGTCATCAAGCAGCACATTTTTTGTTACCACAAAAAAAAAAGAAAAAAGACAAAAAGATTTCGCATTATCAAAACGAAGAGGTTTAAGATCTAATGAAAGAACGCTTCGCAGCGCGTGAAAAATTCAACGGAAACGTCCGAACTTATAACGTTGACGAGACGATGAAAACGATGAAAATCCGAGAGGAGAGACTGAAGTTTAGCAACAGAGATATGAAAAATTGAGGCGATTTAAAGAGCGATTTGGACGCTCGCGGCGCTTGTTGCAACGTCCGCGTTGCAGAGGAAGTGGCAATTGTCTCTTCGTACGCCGCCACGTCACGCGGAACTCCGTCCTTACAGATCTGTTTGTCTCTGCGTGGTACATATCTGCGTCTGTTCTTCTCTCCCTTACGTTCGTTCGCCTCTCTTTCTCTTGCTCACCCTTGGTGGCCATTCGATCATACCGGTTTCCCTTCTTTCTCTTCCTTAACCGGCCACCCTCCTCTCTTGCACTCGAGTTGAGCCTTGCGGGCTCTCTGCAGCCAGTCGCCAGAGGCTGTGCCAGCTAATTTCGGCAATCAGCACCATTGTGCGATGCTCCGTGTCATTTAAATCTAAGCGATTCCGCGCCTGCTATCCTCGTTCCAGCCTTTGCTTCCTCTTTCTAGTCTCTCTCACTCTCTCTCTCTCTCTCTCTCTCTCTCTCTCTGCCCCTGCCCCCTTCGTGCATCGTCTCTCTGTGCATTGTCATCCGTCGTACCAGCCATTTGCCCACGTTCCCTGTTTGTTCGTTCGTTCGTTCGTTCCATCAGAAGCTTCGTTCAGAAGCTCTCTCTCTCTCTCTCGTCATCGATTCCTAATTACGCGGGATTGCTCCTAGCTATGTGCGAATTAGGCCACACACGTTTGAATTTTGAAATAGGAGACTCGGGGAAACACGGAACTCGTTCTTTTTTTCTTTTTCTTTTTGCAAATTGCGGATACTGGTCTCGTGAATCAGGAGGATTAAATATGGGTAGATATTTAATAACGAATACCTGACAACAACCGCAGATTTTATTCTGTGATTATTGATAATGTCGCGCGGATGTTCGTTGTTCACTCTGCTAATTATTACATATTTTCTTCGTACATATTCCATGTGGTTTTTGACCACTTCGTGGTAGTTCATTTACAGGCAATTTCGAGAATCGTTTGAAGGCAGATAGCTCCTCGACGGTATTTGACTTTCATAAATATATTATGCCGGGTCCTCAATAAACTTGGGAACCTCCAGTAAATATTGGAAAATGTTGTAATTAAAAAAAAAAGAAAAAAAAAGGATCTGGCTAAGGAGATAGAGAGAGTGACAAATAACTTCCAATAAGAGGACTGTATTCGACCTCTGAACACTTCGAATCGAAAAGTTATTTCGAATTTCACAAAATCTATCCTTTAACGATTTCTAACGCATCAGTGTGATCTACGTATTTTTTAGTGAGCTTATAATCCGGATTATAATCAAAGGAATTATATCAATGAGGAATAATCGAAAACTACGCAGAATTGATTTCGAATTCATCCAAATAAAAATGTTCCATAAGAATTAAAACACTTCTCTAATAACCACGCGAGCTATTTCTTTTTTTCTTTTCCGTGCTATTTCTGCGCACGTGAAAAGGTTAATTGACCGAAGCGAACCTAAACCAGTCAGGTTAGCGGAAAATAGCACGGTATTTTTTCACACGGTTCGTTTAGGGGTTCCAGTCTAGACCTCCTCCCTCCAAAAAAAAAAAAGAAAAAAAATTTGTGCGTGTCAAAGGCCAATTACCGGTAGAAAATTCGGCCGTGTAATTGTTACGGAAGGTTAAACTTTCGCAGTGGCGTTTCGGTCGCGAGCGAGACGTGACAACTCCGAAACAAACGCACGGAACTACTTTATAACACGAGTTTAATCGGTAGCAATTTTAATCGCGCAATACGCGGTTAACCGGTACGCGCGTTCGGTTATCGCCGCAGGCAGACGCAACGCGTCAAAATATGCGGAATAACCATTGTGTCTATAGTCTAAACATTTTATCTGCTTTAACGAGTATATAACCGGCCGCCAGTTGGAATTTAACGATAAGATAAACAGAGGGAAATTAGCATTCTGCGATATTGCGTCGAGTATATACGCGTCTGCCAATGTGTAAGTCAATGTGTTCGACGAATGTTATTACGTATTGTACGCAAAATGACATTTTTACTGCTTCTTTTTTTTTAATATAGGAAATTAACTCTTTTCAGGCCTATTAATTTGTACAAAAATAGGAATCCTTCTTCGAGAAACAGTGTTTCATATTTAAGTTTACAGACGTTGAAATAATAAAACGTGAAAGAAAAGTGTTTATTTCTGACACAGTTGTTTCAAAATTCAGTGAGAATCAATTAGAATCAATTTACAAAAGGGTGACTAAAATTAAAAAAAAAAAAAAAAAAAAAAAAAAAAAAAAAAAAAAAAAAAAAAAAAAAAAAAAAAAAAAAAAAAAAAAAAAAAAANTTAGAAAATTCTATTCAAACCATTTGCATCTTAGTAACATCTATAAACGAAATGTAACGTCCAAAAGACTTCAAAATAATCGTTAACGTTTAAGAAGATCGGAGGAAAAAGTGGAAACCTATTAAGAAAGGTGAAATCCATAAAACTAGAACAGTTTTCTTTCAAGTGTCTCCGAGCAAGCGATCGAGAAGACATTTGACTTGGGTCCTCGCGTGACATCTTGGGATCGTCTCGTGTTCAACTGGGTTCTCCTCGACTTCGTGTGCGTCCAAGTCAGGGAAAAAGTCTGCGAATAAATCCGCCAATGTTCGACTAGCACCGGAGAATATTTTTACCGCGTCTGTGGCTCCTTTTTTTCGTCGAACCGACAGCTGCGAATCCGGACACACGTGTCTAGCAATGGCACGAGACTGTTTCATTGGCTGACGACAGTAAAACGATCGTAAAAATATATACGCACTATACTTCGTTCTTTCTTCAGTGATAACGAAAATAAAATAAAATTCAACGCGACTTAAAAGAAACTTTTGAAGATACAATTTGGCATCTAATCTCAAGTGCAGATGATCGTATCTAATCGCTGAAATTTTGTCAAAATACATAAACTACATTTAACCGAAATCGAAGATTGAAATGAAATACTCTTTGGCAGAGTCACAGCACTGAATTCATTAGCACTCGCTAATTGAAACACTGTTAATCGAAGTACTGCTTTTTTCAAGAATTTGCAGATCACAGATAATAGGTAGCGCTTGGATTTTAATTAAGCTCATGAGAGAAAAAATAACCAATTAGTCGTAATGGGTTGGAAAGCTGGCGGAAACGAAATTGATTTCGTCAGTTTTATAGACACGACGACGTTTATTCAATAGACTGGTGACGAATCTTCTGGACACCAGAATAATCTAATTTTAAATTCTAAAATTCTTAATTTAAATTAATGAAACGGATCAATTGCAGCACGTAATTTCATTCAAGGAAGAAGCTTAGTGTACACGATAAAAAAATTAAGTCTTGGTCCTTCCGAACCCTGAAGATACATGATCGACACCAATCGCGACTGGTCCTTAACATACGCAGTAAATTTTATACA
The DNA here is from genome assembly GCA_002806875.1 of Lepidotrigona ventralis hoosana. Classification (NCBI taxonomy): domain Eukaryota; kingdom Metazoa; phylum Arthropoda; class Insecta; order Hymenoptera; family Apidae; genus Lepidotrigona; species Lepidotrigona ventralis. Next base: position 15,883 of record NIPQ01102789.1, read on the forward strand.
TGTTCGAAACAAATGAAATCCGGAGCTCCAATTCACATTCTCGTGAAAGGATACGTTTGACAGGATCGAATCTCGCCTGGTAGAGTTGCCCGTTCGACTAGCAGCAGTCGAAACTAGTTAAACTTTCAAACAACTCTCATGGAAATCTCGATGGATCGCTATTAACAAGCTGGACCGTGAGGACAAAGTTCGTTGATTCTGCATCTCCGAAACCACATCCCCCGTGACATTTTCACCACGCTGGATACTTATTGCTTATCCAAACTCTTCTCACCTCAGATTTTCCCTGCGTTTGTTCTCTCTATAACCTTGTGTATCGATGTATCTTTCTTCAAATCAATCGTTTCTATTGTTGGAAGTTTTTAAGAATTAATTTTTTCCATTATTGTAATTATTGTCACTTTAGTAGCAGACATAGATTTACGAAAATATTTTCAATATCTACGATTGAACATTTGAACAAAGAAACTTGATGACACGTGTTTGTGAAAGTAATTTGTCTCTGTGAAGAATTGAATATGTAACAAACTCGAGAGATAAAAAATTGATCGTACTTTGTACTCGAATCTGATTCAAGATCTTCTCAGCGTGTTTTATCTAGTTGTGATACTTTCCGAAAAAAGGAAAGAGACTCGTTAGGGCAACTTAAAAGATAATTCATTGAAATCGTAATTTGAAAAGTTTGGAGAGCCTCTCCTACGTACAGATGATATTGTTGCAAAACGAGACAAGTTTTTTTTTCTCGCGCTCGTTAAAGAACAACTACGAGATAACTCGGTGAAGAAAGTGGCTGTCGTTTTTCGGACGAACCACTTCGTCGAATGCAAGCTTCTGAGTCGCGCCGCCCTCGCAGAGGAACTTTTTCACTTGGATCGATCCATCTTCCTGATCGAGTATCTGGGACTACTAATCTTTTCGTATCGCCTGTTTCCGTTGGAAAAAAAGAAAAAAAGGGAAAAAGAAAGCGAGGGAATGAACCCCTGGGCAAATGGGGGGAAAAAATTGACTCTGCAGCTACTGAATTTCAAAGGGACGAGACGTCGATTAGCTGATTAACAGCTAATTCCATTAGTTCAATATAATAATGACAAATTGCACGTTCAGAACAGCGTGGTGTAATTTATCTCACGATGAACCTCCTTCTGCTTTCAATTTTAATCGATTATATCGTAATTTTCGTAACCATTGATGACGAATTGATATTTTTCATACAACAAATACATCAGAGATTTTTCTTTTCAATCTAGAAGTTAACTTCCTATCGAAAGAAATTTTACCACGATTCTGCATAATTGCTGAATTTTTTTTATTGTTTTGCGTTTTCCTTACTGAATTTGAATTGTCTTACAAATCAACCCTCCAATTTTAATCTCTTCTTTTTTTTATCTTTCATTTATTGAAAATTAGAATATAAATTTTATCTGTGATTGCAGAAAAACCTTCAAATTTCACGTCATGGTCAAATTACACATGAAAGATGTGTATTTTTATTACAAGTATTTAGGTTAGGTTTGGCCACGTCATGGTCAAATTACACATGAAAGATGTGTATTTTTATTACATTTATTATGTGTATTTTTATTATTTGTGTTACACGACACAAAGAGTATCGTGTAAAGTATCCCGTTACTTAGGAAAGGTCTTCATACTCGGGCAATAGAGAACCGGTTTTATTGCTCATTGTCAGGGGCTTCTTCCCAATTTTATCAAGATTCTGCATTCCAAGAAGTTCTGAATCGTAATGACAGCAATCTTATGAAGCCTTCGAAGAACAATTCTCAGTAGCAATTAACAGTTACAGTTTAGTATACAAGGCATATCAGAAACAATAGCAATATACAACATCCAT
>NIPQ01102825.1:0-42519 GCA_002806875.1 Lepidotrigona ventralis hoosana
TACAATTAATAATTTAATTGTTGTTCAATATTTTAAGAACTAAACATACACACTAATATTTAATGCAACTGAACATTTATTGCAAATAATAATTAGAGTATGCATTTAATCATTGAATACATAACGATCAAATTAATTTGTCAAATGCATTAACAAATAATAATTGATCCTTTTACTGCGAAATTAATATTCGACACCGATACGAGATTTGTTATATGAACAACTATGGTAGTTAACAGCATTCATTTAATAAACATTTATATACGTATCAAATAAAATATAATAATTGAAGTTGGTGCGTATGAAAAATGTCATTTTGTGAAATGAAATTTCATTTAATTCACTTTAGACCTTTGTTCAAAACTTCATTTAATTTATTTTAAAACTTTATTCAACTAAGATATATTTTTTTACATTATATGACATTTATATGACTCAATGTATTTTCTCAATGATCAAGTTTCATTACTTTAGATCCACAAGAATTATCAGTATTCTTGAAATTTCTTTTCATGAATTCCTTTTCAATAATAAATTGAAATATCATCTATTCGACAAATATATTTCTAATCCATCTATCAAATCAAGTATTATAGTGCGCCTACATCTCTGGTAAATGCAAATGAAACTGTCGCAATTTATTACGAACTTTGTTAAGACAAAACATCGTTTACGAACGGTGCAACATATGCTGCACTTACTTCATATGAGTACCGCCAACGCCAACCACTTTAAATTCGATTACCCTGATGTTCTGCCATACAGTGGAATCGTCTGTTTCGTATCCTACGGGTCCTGGTCGTGATGGATCTCGTCTCCCGCCAGTTACGTAGTCGCTCTCTTTCACGTCGAAATGGCAATAAGGCAGTAAACTTCTTACCACGATGGGAATCATCAAAGCCGGTTGACTCGGCTCAAGATTTTCTATCCTAACATATTAATACATTTCTTAAATTAGCAGAACGCAGTAAAGAGAATTTTCATTGATAGCATTTCCATTCTATAACAGAATAAAGAATTTCTCAAGAAAAAAAAAAAAATTGTTTTAATCGTAAATTAAAAATTTGCCGAATCCACAAAAAATTATATTACGCATTTTGGAGTTATTTTGCCATCTCTATCTCTTCAACTATTATCTATAAGATGCTCCGTATATTAATACATCGCGTTTTATCCGTATTTTATATTGCTTCTATTAGATCCATACTTGCACGTAAGGTATGCCTTGTAATAAAATACATCCTTGGGTGAAAATTTTAATGTACATTCCATGGATTGTCCGGGTGGTATCTTTCCTGTTTCAGGATGAATTACGAAGGGCGGATCATCCCCTTCCAACCAGCTATCCGTGGTTCTTCCCGACAGTCCTGCGGTACTGCTGAAAAGATCCGATGGTCTCGTGCTTAAAGCTGTTTTCATGTCGGCGCTATCTAGAATATTAAAAATTGAAAATTTTCCACAAGCAGAATCTCTGACAATATTAACTATCTATCGGTTCTATTAAACTCATTCAAAAGCATTCGGACATCATTTTCAGTTCATTTTAGACAGAATATAAGTGAATGGTAAATTTAGAGATTAAAAAAAATTTAGAATGAGTCTGTTCTTTATGATCGTGTATAAGAGAGTATTATGACACAATGAAACTGATTTTTAAAAGCTCTTTTAGCAGCAAAAAGATATAATGACTGTAGTTCTATTGTTTTAATCGTTTTCACGAAAATATGAATTTACAAGTCTATATTTTGAACGAATAATTCAAATTCCGTTTCTTGTCGTTAATTGACTCCCCGTTGATTTCTGCAGTTTGCATTATATTAGTATAAATCGATCAAAATGTCCGTATGCTTATGAGCAATAGGTAATATACAGGGTGTCCTAGTTTTCATGATACGTCCGAGAAGCGAGTAAACATGGATAAACCAATCGATGAGTACTCTGTACAGAAAAATAAATTAGAAATATAAATGAACAAAACTTTTTCGTTAAAGGCTTCATTTTTAAAAAAAAAACAAACTTCGAATACGTTTTGTTAAGACGTTTACCAGTTCAAGTACATTTAAGAAATATTGAAATTTTAAGAAATACTGATTTTTCTTGAAAAGGAAGCATCATGTGAAAAAAATTTTATTCCAAGTTTCTTATTTCTTTGCACGTACATAGAATAACTTTCTGTCAATTACTCAGTCTAGAATTAACTTAATTAACTCATTTCAAATTTATTTAACCTAACCTAACAAATGAACTTCTGCGTTGCATATCATGTCGCAAGAAACTTTTCACGAAAGATATTTCGCACTCGTTAGAAACAAATATTTAACCTGATTATGATTTTCAACCACTAAATCATAAGCAATATAAGAATATTTGACGCTAGGAACGATTAGTGATATAATAAAATATCTATAAAAAAAAAAGTATTAAGAAATCTTCGAAAACGAAAAAAAAAAATTTTATTCTATATTTTCTCGTCTTATTTTGTTGCACGTAGACTCCTTTCCTGATTGTGCCATGAAAACTAAAACACCCAATAAAGTTACTAGAAACGAATGATGTGCATTGTTGTGATAAAAAATTCGTGCTGTCCCCTGCGCTGTATTCATCCTGCTCCAAGTCCTTCTGACTGAGTTCCCTTTTTGCAGAAAAGATTCCTCGAGACGATCTAGAATTCCGGGAGCGGGTTTCCTCTGCTGTTCTCGGTCTGGAAATCACGTTCGAACCGTCTCCTAGGTGCCTCCTTGGATACTGTTCGTCCATATTTATCTTCCAGGCGAACATCATATCTACGATTCCTGGATTCGATATAGAGAACTTGAACTCCATGGTCTGTAAGAAAATTTCGTAATTACTTTCAACGTAATTGAAATTTATAGCAGTATCGATGGAATTTATAATAAATACATATAGACTTGTAATTTCTAGCTTAAATATTATTTTTTGTTAATCTTTAAGGTTGTAGTATCTATAGCGTCCGTATTTGAAAAATATTCAACTAAAATGAGATTTTCTAAGAGTTTTCAAGGTTGTTACTAAGGAAATAAGGATGATACGAATTCTATGCAATATTTTATTTGCAATACCTATAAAGTCTATGAAGAAAGATTCGAATTCACTTAATATTTGTTCACTTATTATCGCAATCCAGATTCTATAACTTTATGAAATAAATATTTATAATATTATAATAAATTATCGTATATCTTTAACAGATTAATTTTTGGGATAACTAATATTTTTTTAGAGAATGTCGAGCTGCATTGATTGGTTCGTTAAAAAATATATCATTTCTTATCTGAATTATTTTTTCTTCTTCTTTTTTTATAACGGATAGTTTAAGAGCAATTTGCATTTAAAGATCAAGGCCGATCACTCTGTATAATATTCATTTTTAATTATCGAATTGTAAGGAAGAAACTCGACCTGAAACATCAAGGTGTCTTTAAAACAAACATTGTCGACAGTGCACAAGCATTTCGAAAATGCAACAATGGCATTTAATAAGAGATGGATCGATTTGCTTGTTCCAGGCACAACTTCGTGCTTCGGTTCTATAGTTGGCTCCACGATCTTCTTCAATAAGAATTCCACGTCGCTTAATTGACCTATTATATCGTGGTGTATTTTCTCCCAACGTATTTCAACTTGTCTGTCATCCCAACCAGTCTCAGCCTCTGAATATTCTATCAGAATTTCGCATATCGAACATTCGATGCGAACCTAAAAATAAAAAGTAAAATTACATTGTAAGAAATAATTTATTGGCATTTGCTGCGTGAAGTACAGAAGTTGAAGGATTTTGGATTCCATTTAATTCAGAAATCGTTTGGATTATAGATGTGGCATTTACAAAATTTTGAGTTTTTCTCTCTGATATAGATTAACTCTTCGGGGATGTCTAATGTTGACAATTTACACTATTTTTGACCACTTTCAGCGACTTAAATTTATTTTTATAGCTTTAAATAATGTATAGTAAATGTAATATTGATTTCGTTCATACAATATAGTTATGATATTTAATACTGAGTAATTAACTTAATAATTTTGCATAGCACCCAACAAATAGAAATTTTTAAACATAATTGCTCACGCATAACGATATATTATTCTCTATCATTTTTCTCAAGAATTATTTAAATATTGAAACAAATTGACAATTTCTTTAAATACGTGCGACTTAGTATCAGAAAGATAGTTGTTCCAAATATTATCCAAAAATTCTTCCGAATACTTCTGTCTATAAAGATAACAATTATATTCATTATTATTATCATTATTGATAGTAAGGATGGCTCCAGCATTCGCCAAATATCGAATTTTCAAGGAAATGTTATTACAGTATAACTGAAGTTTCGGGTATTATTTCGTTCACGATTCAGTGACAACAGGTTTCATTTTGGAAACGTACGTTCTCTTGATTCGTGGGTTCCGGTGCCAGGAAGGTAGCAACGATTTCTTTGGACGTGAGATACTTGATGTGTCCAACAGATGGCTCGAACACAATGTAGGGATGTGCACTCCATTGGAAACGGAACGACCGATCCGTAGATTTATTGACAATCTTAAACGCTTTTTTGTACATTTTGCTAACGAAACAAAGCCCGTAGTCGAGAATGTAGGTCAGAGACGCTGAAAGCATCGAGATGCTCGAAGCTGTGAAACAATTTTATTTGCGTCACTATTAATAAAACAGCAGCTTCAACGAAATCGAATAAATAATAAATGTAATTGAATGTTATTCACGAAGGCTTGCCCTCGTAATGTGATACTTATATGTATGAAACAATTTCGATAACGCGGTTTCATTTACTTTCGGTAAATATTTGTTATATTTTCATGTGGAAAAGTAAGTCATATGTACACGTACTATCTTGAGATTGTTTCAGAATTTTATGCTTTCACTGTTTAAAATTATTTTGAGATTATACACATTTGAATCTTGAGTTTTAAACATCTTAATATATATATCATGTATATGATGTAATATATATATATATATATATATAAAATTATCATGAAAAAAAGAAACACTCTATATACCGTATATTGAAATTCTTTTGAAGCCATTTAAACATTTTTCAAAACATTTCTCATATTAAAAATAAAGGAGATATTGGATGGGATTATTAGATGGGATTTTAAATGGAACACCTACAGTTCAATTAATTCAATTAACGCAAATTTTTGAAATTGTAACACGCGGCATTTTTACCTGAAACGAGAGAATTCTGCTTGGACGAGACTTTCCGGATCTTGTGATTTTTGATCGCTGCATTTTCTTTGCTCTCCTCGAACTGCAAACCCTCCAAAATGACTGTTTCGATGTAACACTCGCCTTCCAAATTAATCAACATATTCTCATACGGATTGTCGACCACGTGCAGACGAATTTTCCCACAATATTTCCCGACTTCAATCGGGGTGAAGGTTACTTTGAAACGAGCCACGTTTCCAGGCGCTAAACGAACTACGGTACATCGATCATGTAGCTCTGAAACGATAATATTGCAAATATTTAGCGATATCTTTCTTCTTTTAATAACGATATTTTTAATTGTTTAACTTGACATTTGGGACTTTCATGTACAAAGTTGCACAGATTTCTAATATGAAAAAAATATGTGTTTAAAAGAACATCGAAAATATAGTACATTTGCTAAATAATTTTTAACCAAAATTCTATTCGTTTAAATTATCTTCTTAAAAGTATAAATCTGCACAACAATTCACAGCCTAATTATTATATAATTATATCATTTAAAATGTTGACACAAATAATTGATCAGAATTAAATTCAAAATAAAGTTTACAATTAATTAATTGCGAGAATTAATCTGTGCACCTAATATAAAAAGGAAAGACGGCAAATTTCTTATTAAACGATTAATTGAGAAACTAAACATTGAAGAACGTATTGACTTGTCCTGATCTTCCCTACAGTTAAAAATCTTTTTTAAATCGATTCTTCACTTTATCGTTATAAAATACAATAGAGCCTCGTTCATTCAAATAACAGAGGCTCGCTAAATTTCTTCATATTCTACTCTTATTATTCATTTGGATAATAAAAAACAACAATAACAGAAATTAATTAATTATGAGTTCGCGTATTTGAGACTCAGGATTAACGAAGTTCTGCTATTTGCAAGAACAACTTTCGATCGAACTATCGCTGGGCAAGGGTTAAATGGCTCACCGTTGCAATACTCCTCCCAGGCTTGCAGTAAATGTTGTTGCGTGTCCAAGCAAACGGAGAAGAGAAATACATTATTCAGATCCTCGTCGATCTCCACGATGACTTTCGCCCTAATGAATCCGACGTTTTCTATAGCAAAATATCTGCAACTGCTCTCGTCGATCAATGTACGAGCGAAGTTCAAACTAGGTCTCCCTCGTGCTTCGTGTACCGGCTCTGTAATCGCCACTTCCGGCACGCAAGATTCCCCTATCAGTTTGATGAATAGCTGGTCAGCCTCAAGATGCGGGGGCAGAACCACGGCGGCTCGAAACGTTCCTTGAAACGTCTGCAAAGTATGCCCGAAGAAATTTCGAGCAGTTTCATTGAATCTCACTCTCTGAGAGTAACAATTTTGCAATTATTCACCTGTATGACGTGCGGAGTGAAAGCCACGGTGAAGACCTTGTAACTCATGGGAGGGATTTGTTCGTCTGGCGGTTCTACGATAAATGTGTTGGACTTCGCTGTGCTCAACATCAGAGACTCTTCCATCAAGTGAACTTCCACGTTTGCAGCCACTACACCACGGTTGTGCAATTTGAAGCAGGTTGCGTGGGTGCTCAGCACGTTGACGCAACGGAAATAAAGGCATTTTTCTTGACGGGCGAACACCGTGTGCGCTCCGATCTAGGAGGAAAGCAACAAGAAGCAAAGTACAGGCTTGTAAATCCAAATTTACAACGTACGAGTCGTTTTAACGCCTCAAGCTGTTATATGTACATCGTGATCAAAGTCAATTCACAGCAGGAACGATAAATTTGATTTTGGAATATCGTTAGTGTGGGTTGGATCTTAAATGTCTCGATTTGTTGAAATTTATCTTTTGTTTGACAATAAATTTGAGACAACCATTTTTTTATAGATGAAATTTATCTGCGATTTTTTCCTCTCCAGATTAATGTAAATCGCGACAGCTATTATGGAGAGGAATATACTCCAGAAAATATATAATAATTTGATTAATAACAAAAAAAAAAAATTTCATATAATTTGTAATGAGCTAACAATTTTTTACCCTAAATCGACAAATCACCTGGGAATCAATGTGGGGATGAATAGAAATATCCCCTTAAAGAATTTTCCGCATGAAGTATGCTGTAATGTCCCATTAAACACGATTTAAAATTTACACGATTCCACTCCCGGAGGAGTACAGATATTAGATGGCACGATATTAATGTAGAATTTTCTTGATGTACGAGCTGTTGATATACGATCTGTTCGTTCCGCTGTGAAGCACGTTATCAGGGATGAATCATAACACTCGAGAAGCTTAAAGGATTGAGAGAAGATAAGAACATCTTTAGGACACTCGAAGTCTTGAATTCTATCGACTACGTGATTTTCTTGAAACATCGAGTCGAGATCGTGAAAATCGATAGTGGGCATAGACGAGTTCACAGATAACGTGACTATTTTCCCTTCTCTGTCTTCGGGCGTGCTGTCTTGCACCACAACGAGGATCTGCTCCTCTTGGGAGCCGACGAATTCCGGGTAGCAAGCGATGGCGATGCTATCCATTTGACCAACGTCCACGATGCCTTCTAGTTTCATTATCGTCATTGGTCCTACTACTAATTTCCCTGCTTCCGAGACGATCCTGTACATTTGAAATTAATTGAAATATCCAAAATGTGAATGTCGTGGATTTTTGAAAAGTTAAGTGAATTATTAATTAAATCAATAAAAAACTCGTCATACTACTAATAGTCCTACTACTAATTTTTCTGGATACTATACAGTCCTGCTATTAATTTTCCTGCTTCCGAGACGATCCTGTACATTTGAAATTAATTGAAATATCCAAAATGTGAATTTTTGAAAAGTTAAGTGAATTATTAATTAAATCAATAAAAAAACTTCATGACAAATTATTTCTTCGTTATTGAATTATTATTTATTTATTTTTCAAAGTAGGCGAAGAATGTATATTATACTAGTTGTTATTGAACCACGAAAATGGTAAAAGTAACCATTTCGTAATCTATTTATTTATTCATTCGTTTATATATTTATTTACTTATTTAATTATTTATTCACTTGTTTATTTATTATTCTTCCTTGATTTATTGATTTATGATGATAAATCCAAGGAAAATTGTAGAGACTATATAGACGAAGAACAATAGCAATACTTAGTCTCGCTTTTGACAGATTTTTTCCCCTTTTTCGGCTTCTGTCTCTTTTCTGCGAGATCCATCGTTTCTACAGAATCATCCTGCAACGTTTTGGTCATGTAAATGACAGAAGGGTGTTTGTATATCAGTTGAATGGAATAATGCAAGGGGAATCTTCCGATATTTTCAATATTGAGGTACATCGTTTTCTCGGTACATATGGCTAAAGTCCCGAAGTTTACCACAGGATACGGGTTAATACGAAATCTGTCGTTCAAAGAGGAATTTGATAAAATCTTTAATCTTATCCAAGAGTCTTGAAGAACCATACCTAGCGTAATATGCGTCGAGAGAAACTTTGAGAGGAATTTCAGCGATTATCGTAGTTTCTTTGTACGTGTCAATCAAATGGCATTTCAATATCGGGGCTTCCTTGAGCGTTAATTCAGTCTTTGGCTTGAATATTATCTGTGAACGCGCAAGTAAATTACACAGAACAACTAAATGTAATAGAATGCGGATTTTTATGAAAATTCACATCTTTGAAACACATCATTAAAAACACATCATCAAAAAAACACATCATTAAAAAAACATTTGGTAGAAAACTTATAAAAAGCAAGCTTGGGCATTATTTGGATAACATATTTGAAAAATGATTATTTAAATAATCATTAATTTAAATAATATTATTTAATAATATTAAATAATCATTAAATAATCAAATAATAATCTTACTTGACTGCGTGTTATCTTAAAATGATCTTGCATTGGTTTATTCGGACAAGCAAATAATTTTTTTCTTTTTTGAAATTATTTCGTTGTTCAGCTATGAAATAACATAATCTTTTATTTTACTTTGTATTTGGAATTTGCACAAATCATTTGTCAAATAACTCCTGATTTTATCATTTTGTTATTTTATTTCAACGAATTAATTTCAATGAAAGATTATTTGTAATAAAAGCTATTTTATTTTGTTTCTCGAATAAAAATAATGGATTGCTACAAAATTTTTCATTCTTTAGAACTCTTATTTTCTATCTTTCTTTTTAATCTGTTCGACCCTGATAGAAAAGAAAGCAAATGAAATTAAAAAATATTTAAAAAAAATTAAGTTAATCAACTTCCAACTGGCCCCAATTTAAAAGAAAATTCTCTTTAAGTCAGACTGAAATATTCTTCAAAATACAAACTTCTATAGTTCTCTCATTATTTGGTAAAATAGTTCCAGTGGTTGGTTGAATTTCGAGCTTCTTCTTCAAATTAGCAGGCAAGTTTAGTTTCGCCAGTTTCTCATTGTCATCCAACGTAATTCTATAAAATCATCGTTTCTCTCGTTTTACTCGTAAAAATACAGAAAAGCAAGACGATGATCAAGTTACTCTTACACGTATTTCACCTCGTAGTCACCGCGATTTCTCATGGAGAACACCGCTTTCGCCGGGGAATCCGCCCTTATATGTTTCAAATCGATGGGATTCGCATAGTTGATATCCACTGCAACGTCATAAGTTTCTCCAGATAGTAGCACGACATCGGAGAAAATGGGATCGTCGTCGTCTTCGTCCAAGAATGCATTGAAGATTATCGCCTTCCTTTCGACCATGCCGATCTGTGTAAAATTTCTTCCTTGAATTTAATCCTTTCTTATTAATATACTAATTCTTTTATAGGGATTAAGACCGGTTATAACATCGGTTAAGAATTGAAATAATCTGGAAATAGTTGTGACAGAATTAATTCTAGTTTTAATCATTATTATGATAAATAATTTAATCTAAAGAAAATTGGAAAATTTCACTCAATCAATCCAAAATTAATCGTTTTGAAATAAACCTTTCAAAAAATAGTATAAATAAAAGTTACTAATCTACTCACAGAAATTATGTCCAAGAATCAAAGTAATCTAAATATCAACGAGATATTAAATTATTATTAATTCTAAAAAAAGTATTCAGGAATTTTTTCAATAATTTCAATAATAATTCTGCAATTAACGGGAAGTCAGCGAATTAATTTTAATTCTAGTTCTACAGAATCGGTATTATATCGATTCCAAAATGATATGTATATAACAGTTATAATACACAATTGTCTGTCGCTTTTGCACTAATTAGACACAAATAAATAATACTTTAACTTTACTTGATCACTGAAAATTCACATATCATTTGACCTGGCAATTTTTAATTTAACAAATTTCTAGTTCTGTAGAAATCAGAGAAACACAGATTACCGTGGTAGCGTGGTAACAAAACTCGATCTTTTGTTCACTGCGGCTTTCTATCACTCCACGCGAAGGTGCAAACGTTATTTGAGGATCAGCAGGTTCTTCGGCCTCCAGGTGCCAGAAAAACGGGACCGGAGTTTTGTTCCTGACCGTCAATGTTCGATGTTCCATTCGGTAGAGAAGCGTGCGACCGAAGGACAACTGTTTTTCATCTAGTTCGATGTCGAGCTTAGTGCCTTCGCTCTGCAACTGGATTTTTTTTTTAAGATTCAAACAATTTCACATTCAATTTTAATTCCTGCAAAATATCTCAAACTCAAACCCCCTTTTTCCCCCCATAAATTTATTCGAGAAGAAGAAATTTTTCTATAAAGAAATATCTCACCCTATAAAATATTTCAAGTCCATTTTCTTCTATAAATATAAATTCCTCAATTTATTCGTTCGAAAAAGCTCTATTTATAATTGTATAATTACCTCGATCACTTCGACTCTCGGATTGTTCTTCACGCACAGGAACAACTTCCCAGCGATGGTCCCTAGCCTGGTGGCAATGACCGACAAAGTCACAGTCGCGCAGTTGCCCCGCTGTGCAAATTTCGTTTCTCGTTAACGAGAGGATCGTTCGATTACGCGGGCTGCTGTTACGGAATGATTAAACAGAGTTAGCCGATAACGTACGGCGATAATCAGCTGCTCGGGTTGAACGAAGAAACACTCGGAACCGTTTTCCGTCAGCGAGATGCGAACGTCCGCCTCCACCTCGGAAATGTTGCAAAACTTCAGCCGAGTCTCTCGACGATGCGGCCTGCGAATAGATAAGACGAGGTAACTTGCGAACTCGCTAATTTAAAGTGGAAGAAACCGGATCGATTCCGTACACGAGCCTCCCTTATAATAGAGCGAATAGTTTCGTTCTGTTCAAGAAAGGCAATTGGTTTCGTATTTCTCAGATTGTAATAAAACAAGGAATGCGAATGGTATTGCAGGATCGTAACTATTGTAACAAAAATGAGGGAATTCATAGGATAATATAGTGGTTCGGTGTTCCGCGAGTTTATCACAAGTGTTTCGCGAAATTACGAAGAAATGCAAATGCAATTTCTCTTTCTTTAATTCTTTCCTTCGAAAGACTTACTAGCATGGACGAAGAAGTGAGGATAGATACACATAAAATTCGTGAAATCGAATCGAGAAGTTTTACGAAATTTTTAAAATATTTTTCACACGGTTTCGGAGAATTATTTTGATCGAGTGTAAAATAATGTTTTAAATAGAATTTCATAAAAAGTTCCATAGCTTTTTCGATGCCTAGTTATAACTGTAAAATAATTTAATACAAGAAAAGGTATAGTGTCGCTAATATTTACTTATTAGTGTTACTAATAAATAAATACGTAATAATTTATTCGACTAATAGAATGTTTAAATATAGCAGATTTCTATCGTATTTAATTTTTAAATTCTTCTTTACATATAGAATTATAGAATATAAAATACAGAGAAAAACTAACTGTATTAAATGAACGATGTAATATTTTATCTCAAATTAGCATGTAAAAAAAGGCATTCTCATAATATCGATCTTTCCATTATAACTATTTTCGTAGCTGTTTAAAAATACTACATTGAAGTGTACTACGTAGAATTTTTTGCAAACATTTTCGATTCACGAACGTATTGGACAAAGCTCATCCTGAAACATGATTCGGGCTCTCGAAATCTCGGACATCTCGACGTTTTTATATCGCGAGGTATTTTCGAAGACTTGACCCGATAGTAAATAAAAAATTCTCGATCCGATTTAACCTGGTATTCTCGAATTCTCTTATACCTTTAGTTAGCATTCTTATTTTATACTAATTTTATATTATCCATTACATGAGTGTACCTATATTTATCACAGAATAATTATAACATTTATAGTGGAAAAGTACCTTTTGTCTTTATGGAGAACCAGCTGAGATCCGAAGTCGTATAATTCTTTATCGTAAATATACGTGGAGCTGTCTGTCTCGTTCAATTTTCTCTACAATAAATTTACATAAAACTTTGTCCCTGAACAGCTGTTGAAATTAAACGATTAACCCAGATACATCCGAATTTTCCGTAATAATACAAAATAATATCATCTTTATTTATTTTACCATCTTATTTGGAATTTAAATTGAATACTTGAATTAAAATTAAGAAGCTTTCTGAAAACAAGAGTGCATGAGCTTATGATGTACAACGTATTGACTGTAATTTCTAACCAAAAATTATTATAAAGGTTTCAATTATTTTATAAACATACGTAAAAAACAAAATATAGACCTTCAAGGTACAGAAAAGGTTTATAACACAATAAATATATTTTCCAAACGATCTTTTTAAAATTTACGAAATTACGAACTGATAAGATCATTCTAATGTTTCTAAGAATAGTTAAAAAATTATTACAATTATCAGTTAAAGTAACAGTATTCGATATTAAAAAACAGGATCCAAAAATACTCTTGCAGGCTCTTCTTTCAAGTAAACAACTTAAATTTCACTCGTTGTCAGTGAAACAAAAAAAAAAGAGTCATCAGAGGATTGTTGTACATAATACGAGCAATGCAAAGATCGAAAGATAATCTTCTGGAAAATAGTATCTGGATTATGGATACGTAGGAAAATAGAGATAATAAGTACTTTTGGAAAGATCGTTTTGGGATTCATGTCCAGCCTCGGTATATCCGCGATACCGATAACATTCACCTCGTAAGTAACGTAATTTCCGTCCACGAGCGTCAACGCGAACGTTTCTTCGTAGTGACCCGTTTCTACCGGTCGAAAACGGATCTTAAACCTGTGACTTTCGCTCGGTAGCAAAATCCATCGTGGCTTTACGGGCTCTTCCACGATCGTTTCCAGAAGGGAAGTGGTGTTCGTGTCCGTGGTCTCTATTGTCGACGCGTTCAGAGAACGATTCTCTTCTATCTTGCTCGTTGATTTATGCCCGCGTCGCCCACGATTCCTTTTAGCGACGCTGTGACTCTCTTGCACGCTGACTTCGCTCACTGGCATCGGCTCGTTGATCGTAAACACTTCCGATATCGGTGCCAAGGAAGTCAATTGATAAACGTCTGGACGACAATCAATTTATTGCCGAACGATCGTTATCGAAAATATTGGTGCAGAAATTAGACTTGATCCTTATCGATCGTCATCGATCCTCGCGTCGGCTCGATCGAACGTTATTCCCTTGTTTAGAATTTGATTTCTTTCTACATTTCTTATATAATACATATGTGTCTCGAAGCAATTTCAGAATGTTATTTTTGTGCATTTATTCTTTCTGCATTTTACACGAGGAATCTATCCCATAAAATTTAAATAAATAAATATGGGCGAATTTTCTTATCTTCAAGTGAAATGCTCATCGAATAAAAAAAAAAATTAGAAAATTTGTATAATTTGTATAATTTTTAGTCACATTCTACAGTGACAATGATTATAAGAAATTTGAGAGTAGACCGTGACTTTAAGGATGTGAGAATAGAATGTAATTGAAATGGATCGATAATGTGAACAATCAGAAATTTGATGAAAGCAGAGGGCATCAAGAATGGATCGATAATATGGATTTGATCTTATAGTGAGATTTAAAATATACCGTCAAGAATTTTCTTAGCTCGTTTCTCGACATCTTTATATCCGAGGACGGAATATATTTTGGGTCGAAGATCTGGCTCTGGTATTATCTCGACGGCTAGAAAAAGTATGTTCGTTTTTCATATTGAAAGAAGCAGAGAGTTATCATTTATCATTCAACTTACGAAGAGCAGATTTTGCTAGTAGATTTTCGCTCATTTGAACAACCACTGTATTATACATTACGTCCTGCCAAGGATCGCTGGATTTTACATACCATATGTGAAAATCATTCACAGGCTTCTAGTAAATATTAAGACTTTTGAATATAATATATAATTGGCAAATATTTTTATGATCTACACAAAATATAACTATATGTGACCTTGAATATAATATATAATTGGCAAATATTTTTATGATCTACACAAAATATAACTATATGTGACCTTCTATATTATATTTTCAAATTTGTTGTTTAAATTTTTAAATGTTTCATATAATATCATATATCTGTAAAATGTTCTTTGTAAATGTTCAAACACTTTCGTGAACAGTTCTATATGTGTGTATATACATATATGTAGCTTTCTATTTACAACTCATAAATAATTGAATTAACCGGATATTCGTTTATCCGGCCAGAGGGTAGCTTACTAAGAAAGAATCTACTGTATTGTGTAAAAATCCTTTTATACCTTTCGAACGTCCGAAGGACTTACATCTGTGGATCCATCGCTTTTTGTCGTTCTCGATTTCGTTGTATGAGGTGTGCCCTAAAATAATAAAATAATATCTTCAGCATCAGAAAAGAAATTCAAGAGAAATTAAAAAAAGAAGAAAAAAATATTAGATATCAAAGGAAGCTGATATGGTTTTTGGTTGATAATTAACTAAAATCGAATTTTGGTATTAATAATTGAATACGATTGTATAAATGTAATTTTCAACGCTTTGATATATGAGGTTAAAAATGAATAGTGAAAAGTGTAAATTTCATGTTTTGTTTCATATGCTCTATTAATTTAACTCTTTGAGTGTTTAATCTGTACGTCATGTGAGATAAAAATGAGTTATAATCTGAAGATTATACAGACTCTAAAGTACTTCGAAATAATTAATTTACGTATTATAATATCACACAAATTAAATAATTAATTATAATATCACACAAGTAATTAGTTTATGTATTATAATATCATACGTCGATGTATACTCTTTGATTGATATTACACTTACAAACTTTCAACGATTCAAAGGATTAAACTCAGATACAAAATGCATTTGTACTGAAGAGTTTATTACTAAACACATAAAATTAGTTTTAGCTAAAGTTGTCTTTGAAAAAAATGCATTTAAAAAAAAAATGTCTGCACAAGTCTTCCAACGCGACGAATTTAAAACAAGGAGCCTTCATTTACTTGGATTATAAAATTTTGAATAGATAGTATATTATATCGTTTGAAAATTCGTTATAAACTTCCTCGCTACCCGATATAATTACCATCGTCATTTTTATAGGATCCCAATTACGAATCATCATCTCAATCGACGATAGTTCTGCGTAATATTGATCCATAGCCGTCATAATTTCTTTAAGCTCGCTCGGCACAGCCTCCTTCCCTACAAAATAAACATCACACTATAGCTATAAATCGCGAGTGGTTCTTCTTCAAACCAGCTCAGCAAATTCACCTCGTTTCGAGCTGTCTCTACTTTTCGTTGCTTTGCTTGCTCTTAGTTTGCTAGAAGCTGGCCGCGAATTACTAGCCGCAGTCGCGTGCTTCTCCGACTTTACGTCCCGCTTCCTCTTGATTGTCTTCGAGCTCGAAACGTTGCTCCGATTCTCCTGCGAAAACAGTTACAGTTTACAGCTGGCATATAAATTTACAATCGAATAGAAACGTTCTGAATGTCGAGAATCTCGAAGGCTATCTTCGGCGCTTTCTAATTAATGACAAGGGATTTCCAGATCGCCGGATTTGAACCGCGGCTGGCGTTCAATTTTCAGTTTCGGACGAGCTTCTTATTCGAGGACTTTTCATTTTAGTCGATAAATTTTTGTCAATTAATAAACGAAAGTTTCGTCATCCGTCTTCGATTAATGAAATTGATATTTTAACCGAGTTAAATCAGAGAAAAGCATCGTCGACAAAACAATTTTAACTAACGTAAATGACCCGATAATGGTCCCTTTACTGTATTTGTATATGATTTACGTACATGTTTTTACATAGTTTTAATATACTTTTGTTGCAACATGCTACATAAAAATTAATCAACGTATTAATTAATAAAAAAATTTCAAGCGAATATATTGACAGATGCAAAATAAAAATATAAAATAATACGGTAAGGAAAATCGGACCAAATTAATCACACAAACGGTTCATAAGAGCTTAAGGGTTAATCCTTAATGGGTTGCGATAGATCAAGTGATCAAACCTTTTTCTTTGTACGTTCCATCATTCTTTCGATAAATCGAGCTCGCCTACGCGATGCCTCCTCCCTTTTACGTGGTAGAATCGCGTCCAGATATATCTTCTTATCCTCGTCGGGAAGTTGATCGTATTCGGACGACGACATTTCGTCGATGTCCTGGATCTTTTGACTGGGATCGGTCGCTTTCATCGCTGCAAAGATGAAAATCTCGTTTTTCTGTGCCATTGACAATGTTATTTCACGTGCAATTTCTCGCAAGGAGTGATCCAACCACTTTGAAACCACGATCATTCGATAAAGTTTTCTGCGATTTGCTTATTATTTCGTTATTTCGAAATTTTCTTATATTTTCTTTACATTCGTATTTTCTTTGCGCTTTAATTTTATATTTCTTTTTTTTTTTTTTTTTTTTTTTGAACGTGAATAAAAGATATTTTTTCTATATTCGTATCGCAGGAAACTCCCTTTTATTCGGCTCTGTTTTAACCATTCTTTTCTTTAAACAATGAACGTTTGCCGTAATAATAGATCGTGATTTTTCTATAGCAATAATATAATTGTAAATTAGTTATTAGTTACATAGAAAATTTTTTTAAAATTCAGATAAAATATGTTGTCGGATTAAATGGCTATTTGTACAAGAAACTAATCCCATACTTATCTAGAGGGAATCTACTATGTGTATGTGTGTGTGTGTGTGTGTGTGTACATTTTTACATTTCGATATACAGTGAAGAGCATAATTAAACCAATTATAATAAAGAATTTAATATATAATTTAAACCGTTAGGTATTGCAAGATATTAAAAATAAAAAATATAAATATTCTAAAACTTTTTCGAAATTCTCTAACATTTTTTTTCAATCTCATTTTCTTACAAATCACCTGCTTTTCGCTTTTTTAATTCATTTAATATACTTTCCTTTGAGCGTGAACAAAAGACATTTTACCTATTTCTTTTCGAAGTTGCTCCACTTTGGCGTTATAGCAAGCCATCGAGTTAAGAAAAGTAACGAATAGAAAATACTCGACATTGCCGACGATCCGTAATAGGAGAAGCAAAGCTTCGGGCGTGTTGTTTCGCAGGAAATTGCTGTCCAAGCTTTGTACGACGAAACCTCGCTTGAAATCATCCATGGATAATCTGTAAACAAATTGACGCAATTAATCGCAGATTGGTAAACTTTTCACTTCGCGGAAGACCGATAGAAGATAAGGAGCCATTTGTGGGGAAACCTTTCTTCGAGAGCTTGGAATATTAATTCGGAACTAATCCCAGCGAACGAAGCATCCTGTTTCTTCCTTGTGCCCCTGTCATCTTTGTCTCTGGACATTTCGTGAATTTCACGGTGATCAACTACTTTCTCCAATAATAAAATTGCTTGAATCTTGTACTCGTATCTGCTCAAAGGATCCAGAACCTCTAGTTTCTCATCAGCTGGAATTTTGTCAAGCTCGGCAAGTGGATCGGGATCTGCATGAAGTCGAAGGATCACTTCTTTCTGAAAGTCGGATGTTTCTATTTTAGCAGATTTTGGCGTCCTCGATTCCCTCGGGGTTTTGGACGATTCTTCTGCTCCCGATTTATCATTTGAGGAACTCCTTCCTTTGTTCGAATTCACTGTTCTTTTAGTCGATTGCGATCCAATCTCGTTGCTTTCACCAGCTCGATTACGTTCTCTGACGATATAGAAATATTTCATTACGAAAAACAGTAAGGATATTTCGGCAAATTTGTGTCTTTGTACGTCTTTCGTACGATGAACTTTGCAAAATTAAAATAATTTTTCGACGTGCAATATTTTTTCA
The DNA here is from genome assembly GCA_002806875.1 of Lepidotrigona ventralis hoosana. Lineage (NCBI taxonomy): Eukaryota > Metazoa > Arthropoda > Insecta > Hymenoptera > Apidae > Lepidotrigona > Lepidotrigona ventralis. The sequence goes on from NIPQ01102825.1 coordinate 18,459, forward strand.
TGAAGAACGTATTAGATTTGCGTTGATTTATGGATTGGAAAATATATGATCCCATTTTTTACAAAGAATCTATTATGTGTTATGTACTTTCTTGTGTACGTTTCATTCATTTAAAATCCATAGATATTAGCAATTTATTTAATAACAATATTTTAAAATATGTCGAATCTTGCCTTTGTTTCACGAAAGCCTCCCAGTAACTCTCGTAAACATCGTCGATGACCTGCCGAAGTTGAATCGAACACGAACTTCCGGCGAACGCTATAACTTCCGTGATCGCTTTGTCTATGCTAAGGACTGGAATTTCTAAGAGCCTGGCGCTTCTGCACGCAGCTTCTTGATACTCTGAGCGATATAAATTTCATACGATCGTTTATGAAGATATCAAGCGACAAATTTATACGTTCGAGTAGATTATATGATAATTAATAGTGCAGATTAGGCTTTACGATAAGCCATAACGTTGTTGGACTCGTAAAGGGAGAGGATATACATGTGTGAAATGGAGTACCGGTGAAAGGGGCTCCGTGGAAAACAACGCAGACTTTCTTCTCGGGTTTAAAAGGGTCCGGAAGATGGTCGGGTTTTCGCTCCATACTCTCGAAAAGTTCTTTCACCGGGTCTTTCATTCTACTTTGGAAATCTGAATTCTTATGGAGATTGTCTATGTAACCTTAAAATACAAAAACGCATTATCTGTTATTAGAATGTACATTATAAATGTAGCGTGTTATTCCAAAGTGTCTAAATATCTTTTTTTTTTTATTTTTAAGGTGTTTCAATTATAAAAGTGATAAACTGAAGACATTTAGAGGTATAAGTTGTGTCTATGCATAGTAAAATATAGTAAAATATCATAACAATGAAATTGAATTTTGAAACCGAGTATGTAAGCGATTGTTGTTTTTTCAATATGTAAACCCAGTTGATTAATACTTTGTTATGACTAGATTAACACGTGAAATTTATACATTTTGTCTACGGAATATCTATTTTTTATAAAATATTATGTTACAATAAAAACGCATTAATACTCTACTTTTGATATTTTATATACTTTTGCGTATCATGTGTATTTTCTATATTTTTATATCCACAAATTTCCCACAGACGCAGTCTAATTATGACAATTCCAACAAAATATTTACAAAAAAGCAGGCGTTGGATTTCCTCAGGGTCACTCGTGGGTAGAGGGGCAGATTCCGCCACGGTTTCGTCCAAAAGTGAAAAGTCCGAGAGATCCTTTCTGTCCGAATCTGTGCTAGACAAGTCACTAACAATTTCATTTCTTCTTCCGCGACGGCTAGATCCACGGACGCTGTTTTTCCTAGATTGTTGAGCAGATCTTCCACGTTTCCTCGTTTTTCTCTTCAATACACTCGACCCGGTCTTTCTCTCCCTCGTCTTGCCGGTGTCCCCTTCGTAATTCTTACTCTCAGGCTTCACTTCTTCCTCCAATATCTCTTCATCCTTCAATTTCTCCATAATTAATGTTCGAGCCATTTCGTTGACTATATCTTCGTAAAATTTCGTCAATTGCCAAGGCATCGATTCACCAGGCTTCCTGGGCGGCAACAGTATTTCTTTCACTTTGTAGTAATGCAACAGAGCTTCCGTTATACGAGACTCCGTCTGAAAATCACTGGATATCGTCGTTTTATTTAAGGAGGTAATAAAACAAAGTTGGCGAAGTCGTTCAAGACAAGTAAGAGCTACTCGAATTGGTCAACTCCAATTTTTGTAGATTTTTGATTTCATCATTGGACCCTTTTGCACGATAATTTAATAAGTAAGTTTTTGCCCAGAATCGAATAGAAGGCTCAGTTAGTTGTGTGATTTATGGAATTTAGTTGTAAGAACTGTATCTGTAATACGTGATAAAATATTCTGCTTACAAATCATTACAGTTCAAATGGTAATAATAGAAGTCATTGATTCCTTTCAGCAATTCTAAGAAAAGAAAATTCGATGTTTGTTGGTAATATTATAGTAGTGTTAGTCATCACTGAGTTCCTTACTATTATATAAGAAAATTTATTAACACTGATAATTTGTAACTTGCGACATGTAAAATATGGCCGGTAATATTAGCTCAATTATGCAAGAAGATAATGGCTACGTAATTAATATTCAACTTCGCTAGAAGCACATTAATTATATACATCTGTGGAATGATTTATGGTAACAATAATAATAAATTCCAAGATACATTTTGGAAAATAATAGTTGCTAACATCATTGTTAAACCGCCACTGTGAATGATTATGCACTAATGGAAAAATTTTAGGGTGCCAGAATCTACAGACTGTGCGTGATGTATAAAACTGGATCCTTTAAATATCTTAAAATTTTTATGACGTAAAAGCAGTTTTTACGATGCAAAATATAAAAAAGTATAAAACTATAAAACCTGAAAGAATAAAGAAGTGTACAATACTGCAGAAAATTCCATAATTTATAATACTGTAGAAATATCTCAACTGCTATAATTAAGTTGCAGATTTTTAGACAAAGTTACACAAAATGTACATCGTGTCCAATCGTACTCTATGTAATATTTGACTTTGTAAAATAATTCAATAATTTATCATATCCTTACTCGTCCAAATGATGCCAGAAAAACTCCACTGGATAATTGCAAGTGTTTTCAATCGTAAAAACTCTTTCTTGAATGTCCGTAAACGGAACAATAGGTAGAAACTGAATAGTTGGTTTTATTATGTTCAAACTTTTCTCGATTCCACGCCCAGTTAATGTGATAATCTGCATTTCAAGACTCATTTTCACGATTATCTTCAACTTCGCCTCTATGTAGCACTGCAACGAGTTAGTTTTTAAAAGTGTTCTTTAAATGCTACTGTCTTTTTTTTTTTTTTTTTTTAATTTTTACGNGGCTTGAAATACACGCGAACGACTTGGAAATGGCCAGGTGGGCAGTGATTTGTGTCGTACTCCACGTAAAATGGATAATCTTCCTGGTGCTTCTTACGATGAACGTCCGACAATCTCGCCTCCCACTCGCAATCGACTAGCCCCCTGAAAAATGATTTCAAGATATGATTCTGAAGATAGAACGGGTTTCAAGAAAATGAAATATGCAAAACCATTAAGCACGGTCGCAAAGATTAATCTTGCTACTTTAGATTAGATCGTCTTCGACCTGGCAATATTTCTTTAACCGTAATAAATATTTCTTGCTTGAATCGACAGAGTCTTATCGGTACACTTTTAAAACTGAAATTCTACGTGAACTTTTAAACTTTATTACAGTTTATTTAAATTTTTTTTAAAAAAATATAAAAGTATCATGTAATATGTGCAAAGTGTCTCAATTTAATTCATCGACGCAATTATCTATCCACTTATTCGTACCAATGAAGAACAAATTCCAATAAAAGAAATAATTTATTACTCGTTCTTGATCAAAATGTGGAGAACCAAGCATTCACCCACGACAACGTCCTGGAAATCCAAAAACTTAGTATTGACGGTGACGTATGGATAAGTCACTGTTCCCTTTACGATCACAGGGATCGTGCACCCGTACAATACCTATATATATATACATATAGAATGACATATAGAATTTAATTTTCCAAGCTCGTAATGTCTACATTCCCGTTTAAACAGTGGTCACCTCTATGTAAATCGTGTGTTTCACTTCCACTCTTCTCTCCGAGAATCTTTCTCGTGTAGGATGCCAAGTCACATGAAGGATAGCAGAATCGCCGACCAACAGCTTCGAGTATTTCTTGAAATGTACTGTGATTCCAGATCTCTCTGGATCGTTCTTCTTCTTTCCGATTCTCATTCTCATTTCCGCGATCCATGGCCCGTAATTAATTATTTTAGTCGTGTAGTGAGTCGTCTGTTCGACGATCAGGTGTTTCATATCTTGAAAAAGATAGATTTGCGCACTTCAAATGATAATTTGGCAATTATTATTACGTAATTTGTACGCACAATTATAACATAATTAGTATAATACAGTATAACATATACGTATATAGAATATTATTATATTTTTATTATTGATAATTACATGTTAAATTTTAATAAATTTCAAAGCGACTGACGCGATGAAATCAACAATTTAATAATCTCTCATTAATAAGTCTGTGAATTACAAAATTTGCAATCATTCACTCGTAAAAAAAGGGGAACAAATTCATTCGTTTTAATAACAATTTAACGATCCATTGCTATTCAAGAAAATTGCCTGAATAAATTTCAAGGGGATAGAGTTTATAATCGTTCGCACAGGCTGCATAATGCAGAGCGAATAATATAAACGCGCAATTACGCTCGATAAAAGTTGGGGTTGCGAGGAGCAGAACATACCAATAACGTGCTCGGATGAAAAAAGTTGAGGAATTGGCTCGTTCTTGCGAGTGGTTGCATGCTGCATTAAAATGTATGAATTTGCATCGACGAACTTCCTTGCCAACCACCTTTCCACCGCCATGTCGATGTCCATCGTTCGTGGAAACGTCTCGTCGCACGGAATAATGCACCATTCGGCTCGATGAGAAAAGTACACCGTGTAAATACGAAACGACAGACGTAGAATACTTAAGATTTACCTGCCGTCGTCATTCTTTCATACCGTGAAATATTAATTCATTCTAGATACGACAAACAGCTCTACAACTACGCTGCTTAACTTTGTAATAAATTCATCGCTCCCGTGAAACATCGTAGCAATATTTAATCTTACCAGTTAACATCTCCGCGTCCGTCTCGAGATGATCGGCTATCCTCTCCATTTTCTGTGGCATACAATGACTCGTCAATGTTTCGGCAAGCGAGGTCGAGAAACCATCGATTCTCAGCCTTACGTTCTGCACGAAGTCCTCGGTCAATGACTGGATAGCGGAATATTCTAACTCGATGGAATGATATTGATGCAACTGTCCTCGAGAGACGCATGGATAAACTTGAGGAAAGGCGCCGTAGGCGACTACTTCGACTACGACGGGCACCAAATGACCGATCTAAACAATCGTTTAATTCCATGGTACGTCAAATGAATTATTAATAACTTCGGGAAAGTTAAAGAATATTAAGTTCGACGAATATTTGGCGGACGATCATGAAATTGGAATATTTGGCACAATAGGAAAGAACAGTACAAACTTCTTGCCATATTGCATTATGTTACGCATCCATTTCGATAAGTTTAATCGATTGTAATTTAACAGATATACGCAATAGTGTATTTTTAGAGATTTAAGTGATTTTTCGTATATATAAATGGAAGCTGTGTGTAATTTATTGTAATTATAAAGCTTCTTTGTTTTTTCATTGTAATGCCTCTAATGGAAATTTCAATACTTCAGTCGTCGGTGATTCTAGTGTTAAATAGTTTAATTGTACCTCCAATTGAAGTCGATGACTGATAGGACCAAGCTTCGTTGCCAGATGATTCACGTAAAATTCCACGGCCGATTCAGCGTCCACAAAGCCTTTATTCGGTTGAATTATCAATGGACATACATCGAATCGTTCGATCGCCTCGTTGGAAACTATCTCCGTGGCTTTTATTTCGTAATCAAATGCTATCATGCAGAGGTTTTTCAAGACAAGTGTCTTACGAGAATATTCCAGGAACAACTGTAATACATTTTAAATAATATATTATAAACAATTTACCTCAATAAAAAAAAGTTAATGTTTGTAAATTTTTGACAACTGAGAGGGCTTTCGTTTAAATGATTTATTAAATATTATTTAGTAAATAAAGTACCTAACATTATTTAAATAATCTATTAATGGTTATCATTACCCTCTAATAAAACTTTTATTTGTTACGAGTAATTTATTCATGATTATTAACTCTCAAAGGTTATCACGAATGAAAATTTTATATAACGTATAAAATCGAACAATAATGAAACAGTGACCGAACCATCCAATTTTCTTATCTAAATCACCTTTCCCTGGAAATTCTAATATTCGAACATTCTACTATCTGAACACTGTTATCAGAATAGAATATTTACTAGTAATGAATGCCTTAGCTTGTTTTGATTTGATGTGTTTATTTTATGTGCACTTTATCATGTTCTTCGTAATTGTAAAAAAAATTTACTATAATAACACGAGAGTTATAAAATTTTACTAAAAACAGTAATATTGCTGGAACATAATATAAAAGATTGTATTTAATTCCGTGATAAATTAACCTTTCGTTTATGAGTGAACAGTAAATAAGAGTGATGAGAATGTAATATAAAACTCTGCAAAATTCAAAAATAAATGAATAACCTTCTTAAATATAGAAATAAACTGACAATTTTTTTGATGTTCATTCTGTTAACGTGCAATTTAATTATCTGAAAATTTTATTAATCAAACGCTGTTACTTCCTTATTATTAATTCCCTAAGCAAATTTATCGTTATTCCAAAATAGAATTTGTTAATACAAATTGATTAAAAAGTCTTAAATAACAACGAATAAACATTAGGGTTGCATTAACACAACGTTGGTTCTTAATTATCGTCGCATAATAATGCCATTACAACATTATTTACGATCAGAATGAGCAACTCTGCTATTTTTATCTAACACTGGACAACGATTGAACAAGCAATTGACTATCAGTTTCTAATAAAATGAAGCATAACGTGTTAAAATAAGATTTAAAAGATGATACTGAACTAAAATTTCCACCGGTGACATTATTGTTGCAAAGTTCATAACACGTAGCTCCCTAAGGGTCGAATAAATAACACGCTTATTATTATTAATCAGAGACAAAACACGCGATACCGTGTTGTAAAATGTCATAAATTTCAGGAATTGTAGCGTAAGAGTGATATGAGAGAGCCACGTTCGTAGGATTAAGTGGACATTCTCATTAGACAGTGAAAAATGTGAATACCTGTTGACCAAAATCGATAACATTCATGTCAAACGCGTATCGAATGGCGTCTGCGCGAGCTAGCAGATGAATCCGCTCAGTTGGTCCACGGGATATCTCGCAGACAACGGTGGCTTTTATTCGAAGCCGTTCGAAACCATGAAATCCTACGTGCACTCGTTGCACGGAATACGGGAGAACCGTTCCCTCGTTTGGGACGATCTTCAGAATCTGAAAGAATATCTCATACGTGCTGGCATAAAGTAGAGCATTATATTTCCTCGTAAAAAGTAAATATCGGACTTTGTTGTATCTCTGTGTAGAGATCCTAGATGAATTTTTTCACCTAAAATAAATTCTCTTCCGTCTGTCTATCACTATAATTTTATTTTTAATTTCAACAATTTTTGTTTGCAATGATTTTCTTTTTTTGTCAATTTGTTGCAGATAAAATGGCTAAGTGTATAACAAAAGTTTAATAAATGTTCGCTATTTTGAGAATAATAATAATAATTAAATTTCGACTCGCTAAATTCGATATGTGCAGTTTGACTGTTGTGAAGCAATATTATAATTGCAATTTTCAGTTCTTGTTCCAGTCTTTATATTTTTATTTTCAATATAGCTCTTCAAAAAATTGATATGTTTAAGCGAGTTGAATGTACAAGTTGAATATGCAACTTCTTTCACTTTTGTTATAAGTAATTTTAATGAAACATTATGGAACTTATTTTTATCTGCAAGACACAGTAGCAACGTTTAAACTTCTGGACAGTCTATATATGCTATTCTTTTTTTCTATATTTTTATTACTATTTTTATTACTTATTATTAAATAAATACCTCGTTGATATAATGATACTTTGGTGGATCAGTGTGCATGCTCTCTAATACGACTAGATCTTCATCTTTCTTAAAATACGGTCCAACAATCGGCATTAAGAATTCTCTTATTTCTTCCCGAGATACCAAGCAATCGTTCATTTCAGAACTTTGTTCTATGACAGGAGTTTCCACGTTCTGGTTCTCTGAAACAGGGGCTGCAACAAAATCACGATAATTAAAAAATAAATTTTATTATAGGAACATGTGAGAAAACATTGATTGAAACAAGTAATACAATTTGTAGGAGGTGGTATCGTGTTCAATGGTCCGTCTCCATCTTTTTGTCTGTCACTTGTGTAAATTTCTTCGTCTGTCTCATTCGGAACAGCAACTTCGTGAATCTCTGGTACATCCGCTTCTAATTTTTCTTTCCGCGATGAACATCCAGGGCACTCCTTTTATGCGCACAATAATTATTAATATTTAATGTACTGTGAAAACGTTTTATATTACCTAGGAAAACATTTTGTTTTCACGAATTTATTTGATGTTGTTTGAACCCCTGATACCTAATCGTTGGGTGTACAAAATAATTCAGTTAAAAATTACTAACATTTTTGAATGTTTCGTTTTACTTTGTATTTGTTGATTTCATTTGTACATTTTCTATGATAGAATAAACTATTTATTATAACACAGTAAATGAAGAAAATTTCTATATGTAGACTTTTTTAGTCATAAAAGTTTTAAAATGTATAAAAATATTTGTAATATTTAATATATCTATTTAAACAACATATTTGAAGCNGTGATAGAAACTATTTATTATAACACAGTAAATGAAGAAAATTTCTATATGTAGACTTTTTTAGTCATAAAAGTTTTAAAATGTATAAAAATATTTGTAATATTTAATATATCTATTTAAACAACATATTTGAAGCAATCTATTTCTGAAAATTTCTAATACAAAAATTCGCAATCCAAAAATAATAACTAAATAACACCATGAAGAGAATACCTAAAGATTCATTCAACACTTTGTGGAAATATTTATTAGAACTGTAATTGATTGCTATTACGAAATTGTCATCAATAAATAGATAATTTAAGACCGGAATATTAACATACAAAAGTACTTTACATGATCTTTATGTTTCGAAATTTATTTGAGCAACTTTTTCGTAGAAATTTAGAAATTCATTTCGAAACTCACGGGATCGATGTCCGTATCACGTTGTATCTCAATGGAATCTGCGAGCCACAGGAATTTATACACAATCGATACAGGTCCGTTATTGGTTAGCGTTAATATTTTCTCTGCGCTTGAACCCAGCTCACAGTTAATTACAAAATCCCTAGGCTCTATGATGAGGTTTGGAAAATTCACGTAACCTTTGCACGCGATTTTATCCTAAAAGCAATTCTTTCAAATCACTCAACAATCAAACACCGACAATTAAAAAACAGAATTTCTAACAGAGGTATTAGAAAGATAGAAAAAAGTTTATAATAATATGGTGTATACAAGCTTTTATTTATATATTTTGCAAAAAATTATTGAAATCTTTAAAAATATATCTACACTGAGTGTCACTTAAAATCAAACACCTAAAAATTTTCGATGTTATTTTAGAAGAAAAAACATCTTATTTCAAAGTTAAAATCTTTATTTTCATAATGTTCATTTTTTTCTGAAATGTTTCTATTGATTGAAAACGTTTTGTTTCGTCAAAAATTCTACAAATTTTCGTGGTATGCGAAAACATTCTGATTGAGTCTGCTATTGATTTAAAGGTTGAACTCTATTGATTGAAGGCTATATATAATTTCTAAGAGAGATTACGAATTAATCATTTTAATAGTAGAAGTATTAAAATAACTTCTAAATGTGAAGAGTTCACCTGATTAGGATGTTCCTGATATTCAAGTCGAAGTACACCAGAATAACTTTTTGAGTAACGATCTTGAATATTGCTATTGAAGAAAAAGAAAACGCGAATTGTCGTGGTAGCTCCGTCAATCAGGACAATTTGCATACTTTGCACATGTTCTTCAGCAGCTGTTACCAAGTGAAATGGTTGTCTCACTGACAGTTGAACGTTAAGATCCAGCTTCGATTGATTAGTCACCAGTAATTCGTCTAGACAAATAATTATATCAATGATGATATTCAGTCAATATTCGAAAAAGTTGCAGATGTCCTTTCTTGTATCCAACGATATAATAAACAATGCAAATCATTGTCATTTGCAGCAACGATATATCATTCTCTAAATTTCTTGCCAACAATGATGTATCGTTGTTCGACATCAAAGTAATTAATTCGGAGGAAAACTGCAAAAAATGAAAAACTAAAAAAAAAGTGTCAACCTATCCCAATCTTACCTATGTAAGTGTACATAGTACTATATTACGTGTAGACACCTGTTTGTTGCAATTTGTCTTCGTCGGCACACACGTCCACGCGAAACGTTAGCCTTCTTTTGCTAAACAGAATCTGCGGTTCTGTCAAAGTGACGGTGAAAGACGACGTGCCGATCAATTCCCGTTTTCCTGCACCTTGTACCTGACCGAAAATATACCATTTCTCCGCTACACACTCGTTTCTACGCAAAAGAATTACATATACTTGAGTCTGATCGTGAAAAATAATTCAACGAATCCACGCGTGATCGTTTCGTTCGATTCTACTCACACTTCCCAGAACAATTTGCAATAGACGTATCTGGCTTCCCCGGGTGGAATATTGATGATCAGAGGCTGCAGATGGAACTTGGCGCTACGTCCAAGGAAATTTATGAAATAAAACACAAGAACAATGGAATTATTTCGAGTTTCCTCCTTACGTGTGCGGCATTAACATCTGACCACGTCGAAATCGTACTTCTGGTTCGGTTGTCCAGATCACTTGATAGTCGCGAGATCCTTCGTTCGTCAGAGTTATCGTTCGATCTATTTGTTGATGGCTGAAAGAGCATATATATCAGACATGCTATTTATGTGGGAAATTTATATATACAGTAGTGCTTTGCATATTCGAATCCCTATTAACAATAGAATTCCAATATTCACGGAGAATTAATTCCATGGCCAGTGTTACATGTATATATAAATTTCCTTTTATTGCAATATAATTCTATTAACACACATATAATTCATATAATTTTATTATATAATATCTCGTATATAAATCAAAGTTATCTTTATGTATAAATTGTGAATTGTGCAAGTTCGTATTTTTGGAAAATGTAATTGAGAATAAAATCTTGATTGAATTAGATGTGTATCTTATAGAAAACACTGTACATATTATATATATTTTGTGTGTATTTTGTTACAAGTAAAAGAGTTAGATAATTCAGCAACTAAATAAATATAGCATACTGACAATTTTCTCAATCTCCGTCTAAATACGTGCAATTTAACATCGAGCATTTCATTAATCGAACATGTCTCCTTATACATTTGAATATGAGAAGCTCTGTTATACTAGGTTGATAGAAAAGCTCTACTGTCTCCGCTCTTTGAAAGCAAAAATAAATAGATAAATCGTTTCAATTAGAAATTCCATTACTTAGTTAATACAATTAATTTATTTTAATATAACTTATTTTAGTAACAGTTCATTTTTCCAAATGACTGACACCGTTCTTTTATAATTTATTTCTCGACATGTATTACACATACATATCCATTCAACTGTAATTTGCAGAAATCATCAAATAAACTTCTGAATTTAGAAACGCGCTCTAGCGATGGAGTTTCCTAATCAACCTCGTTTTACGTTTTAAACAATATGGATAATTAAATAAAATAATTGAAACCTAAAAAGTAGACCCCAATCGAAAGTTGGGAATATCTGTGGTTCGAAAAGGACACTGCATCCATGTCCGGTTACTTTTAACTCTACAAGAATGGTTCGACTGTTGATTATAGACAACATGACACTATTCTTGTATTTCCCAGCGTCCAGAAGACAGACTTTGACACTGATGGTTTTCGATTCGTGGGGTTCGAGGTCACCAGACTCTGGACTGATACTCCATGCTGAATCTTCGTTTGTCTTAAAATCAAAGATCGAATTATATTATATTTTTTATTTCTATTTTTGATTGCATTTTATTATATGGAAGGGAAACCAGCTAGAAATTTATTTCAAGATGATAACAAGAATAATACCAACGACGCGACGAACTGAGTAGGAATGTGTGAATCGTTGATCAGTTGGAATTCCTTAGTTTTCTCTTCAAGAACTTTCATAATGCCAAAGTCCAAGAAAATTGGCTGTGCAGAAACCACGGGCCCTTGTCCATTGCATGTTATCGTTATGCAAGATGATATTGACGATGAATCTCCCATGATTAACATACTATGGTAATTTTTATTATACTGTCTTCGAAAAAGTGGAAAACTTTTGAAACAGTTAATTAAACCAACACCAAATTAAAATATACTTGAATTCTAACCCTAATTCTTAAACTTATATCAATTTTAATAAGGGTATATTAACTCTTTAGGACACAACTTTACTTAAAAAGTGTTTAAAAAATGTTCTAGTTCTAAAAATCATAATAATAGAAATGTAATTTATTTTGTACTCAGTTTGTTTAGTTAGGGATTTCTCCGAATTTCTGTGCAGCTTGGAATGTTTTTACCACATACTTACTGTTCCTTAAAGAGTTAAGCACTGTAAATTGTTTTTAAAACCTGTGTCAACTTTCATTATCTGTTCTTCTCTTCCTGTATTATTTTATATTCACTCTTTTATATTTTTTTGTACATTTACTATTGCTTGGAATTACATATTACTGCTTGGCAATATAATATTATTATAATATAATATTATAATAAATATCATATTATAACAGTTGATCTCGATCTATATTTACCAATTGCATTTGTAATATTATGAGAGAATAAATATTAGCGATGTATAATTGTGTAAATGTCTAAATAAGGGTATATTAATCCTTAACTCTTCAGAACATAACAATAATAAAGATAAAAGAGCTAAAAAACTATTAAGCGTATAATTTACTTCAACGTGATTTTATGACGCCCCAGGGCTTTCGTAATAATAGTGGCTTCGATAGTCTTCGATTGACGAGCCTTGACGTATCCCTGATTGTTGCAAAGAGAACAGATCACCGGTGAATCGTCTGAAACCTACGATTTAAAAAAATGGAAAACGAAATGAAGAGGGTTCTATTACGCGTAATTATACTTAATTCTGACGTTGGTGGTTCTGATTTTAACGATACTTGTTGAGGCATCAAATAAAAGTAGCCGTCCAAGTCGGAATTATTCTCCACAGCGAAGGATCGGAAATAAGGAAAATTGATGAAACAAAATCGAAGAGTAATCTCTCGTGGAACGATCGATAGCGAAGGCACTGCACCGCAGAATATTATTGGCAAGGTGACAGGATCCGAATCAGAGTCCCACATGTCCACTTGAATAACCGTCTGACCGACACGTGCAATATTGGCGGTGTAAATGATCTGCAAATCGTTAAAATCTGTCTAAAGTAAAGATTTAATATAACTATATGAAAATATATATAATAAAAATATAAAAAAATATATAATATATATAATATTATAATATTATAATATAAAATAATATATAATATATATAAAATATATATATAAAAATATAAAATATAAAAATATATAATATATATAATATATATAATATTATAATATAAATATAATATATATAATATAATATATATAATATTATAATAAAATATATTAAATATTCTAATATATTAGAATATATTAAAATACATTAGATTATATTAAATTATATTATATTAGATTATAATAAAATATATTAAATATTATAATATATTAGAATAATATATTATTATAATATTATAATATATTAGAATTAAATTACATTCTTTTTAGATTTCATTTCTTTGATGATGTCCATAAAAATTTTAAAACGCATAAAATCTACAGCCTACTAATTATAAAAAATTGACGAGGAAAATAATTTACCTTGATTTTGAGCGAATCATGAGCTTCCACCACCCCTTTCATAGGGACAACCTGAAATTCTTGCGGGTTGCTCGGGAAACTTGACTTTGTTGGAGCTTTCACGAAATCTTGATGACGTAACGGAGTCTGATCTCCATCATTTAACACGGTTATGGTGAAAGATACAGGTATCAAAGCCAGGTTGTGCAAATGCACGTCTTGCCTAGTACTAAATCCTATAAAATATATGATCAAATAAAATAACGAATCATTTTTAATATGCAAGAAATCGTAAAAAATATTAATAGTAACTCTTTAAGATTTGATTTGTACTTCATGCAATCGATTTTTTAGAAGATTTTTATCATTTTTACGTCGCATGATGCGAGTAATAATATAATTATTTAGCAGTTTGTAAACTCGAAATAAGCAGACAAATTATTGAATTGATAATATACACGATTCTGTTTCTTTATAAAATAAAAATTGTTACTCTAAGATGAATATAAAAGCCTTTTTAATTACAAATACTTTTTAACATTTCAACACCGTTGCTCACAAGTATTTGAATAGATATAGAAATATTTTGTAAACATATTACGTATGTTATTTGAAACATTTTGATATTTCATTAACATTGTAATGAAACTCAATTCCCGTGATTAAATTTGTTACATTTATTAAAGCAAATCTAGAAATTACAAGATATTCAATACAAACATGTAGTACTTAAACAACCACATTTATTCCATTTATTATCAATATGTTTCAATGTTTACACAGTAGAACCATCTTTAACATTCATTATATATTTAAAATAGATAAAGCTGTATACTAATATTTTATTAAATATATGTTTGCAATGAATATCTTGCGACTTTCATATACATTTTCAGATTGGTTTCTAATTTTATCATAATAATCATAATGATCCGCATTTTAACAATAATATTAATTTCATAATTAAAGTGCGGATTATCATACAAAATTGTCATATTCTTGAGAATATTATCTAGAACCTGGATAAAAAATTATTTTATTATTTAGAACAGAAAGTTTTCTTCATATTATGCCTGTTCTGTGCACATTTTTTCCGTATTAAAATTTTCTAATAAACGTATATAAATTCACCGTCTGCTACTATGTATCATTTCTTTCATGAATTTCTTAAGAAATATTCTTCTGTTTTAATATTAATATTAATATTTTATAATGATTCATTTAATATTAATAATGGTATTCAATAATATTAATATCAATTTACGCAATATCCTTCTCCTAAAGATTCTCACTTTCAAAGATTCAAAGCAAACAAGCACGCAAAGATTCGCACAGCACACACTTGTATATGGAAAATTTTCGAATACTTTCGTGAGCCACTGTACTCCTCCATTCTCCCTTTCACTCCACTTAATAAAATCATCTCGCGAAGCTTACCGATGGCCGTCGTCCCGAAGTCGAGGCTGTCCTTATCAAAGTGCAAAGTCGGGCATATAATGCATCCCCTATAAGAGACAAAAAGAAACGACGCATCGTCAAAGAGAACATCGTCTTCCGACCGGTTCCCTCGCTATTCACCGATCATGACGACGTACTTGATATGCAAGCTGAGCACCTCGAGGCTCTCTTTCACCACGAAATCGACCCTCTCGACGAAATCGCCCTTGCGATTCGACGAAAACGACAAATTGAAAGATTTATGCTCGTCTGGTTGTAGTTTAAGGCTAGGCGGTGTCACGTCGATCGTTCCTCCGAAGTCCGTCGGTTTCGCCCTGTAGATCAGCGTACCGCAAATGTGCCCTTTGTTCACCACTATTATCTGAAACAATGGTATCGTTTGTCCGAACAATTTCTGGCTTAATTCGAATTATCTGGGGTGAAATTAATACGAGTCGAGAGGAAGGGTGTAAAGATCTGACGGATGTTCGTAGATCGTACCTCGTAATTGTGCACGGAACACATGTATATGTTCTCCAAATTGATCATGAGCACGTTCAGCTGGATAACCGGTCCTTTGCCTGTTCCATAAAGACTGTCGCAGAAAGATACGATTCAGTGCACAGTTAGACTGCGGATTTTTATGCATTTACATTTTTTTTATGAATAAAAGGATTTCTTTAATCTTTCTTTAATCAATTGAAAATCTTATTTTTATATAGAGAATATGAAGTTATATTGTATTTGAAAGTATATTGAGGAATGAAATGAAATGAGATTCTTTTCAAATAAAAATTGGACGTTGAAATATAATAAATTTTTATATATTATTATCGTTCATTTTGAAACTTCAAATTTTGCAAAAATGCGTAAAAGCTTGCAGTCTACATATTGCTAACACTCGAATTTTTATTTTTAATACTAAAACAATCGAACTCGTTAGTACGATGAATTTCTTGAGATTTTTTTTCGTTTTACAATTACCTAAAAAATACAGTTATTTTGTCAAAATTAATATTGATATTTGTTTAGACATAAGTGTATAAATCTATTTATTTTGTCATTTATGTTATAACGATGTAGAATATTTTAATATGTATTAAACGACAGTAGTTCATTTATATATAATAGATGTAAAAACTTTATTGAGAGATGTATTGATGCTTTTGGTATTGTTTTGGCAACTACATTTCCAACTTATTGAAAAATTCTATCGTTTTTATACCTTAGTGGTATTCTATCTTCGCGGCCAGTCACTTCTAAGTAGGCAGTGCTGTTCACTTCACCGACTTCTAGCGCATAAAAGTAAACTGTAACCTCGGTAGACGATTGCGGCCAAATTTCAGCTTCCTAAAAGATATTTGTCAGTAATAATAATTGAAATTTAAATGTGTGAAAGCATGTTTTGGCATATCATTGCTATTTTACATGTTTCAGTCAAAAAGCAAAACGACCAAAATGATCGAATGTTTTTCTTTCACATCTATTTTACATTTGTATCTGGATATTATTAGATTATGGATTTTTTTTAAATATTCATAGAAAATTGAAAATTGTAAAAATACAGATAATATACAAAAATATATATATATATCTAAAACAAAATATTTATTGATACAACAAATTTCTATTTAGACTATTTTTTATAAAAATTTAAAAATACATTTAAAAATAGGAAAATCCAGTCTATTTATTATCTTAGTATAGTCNAAAATATTCATAGAAAATTGAAAATTGTAAAAATACAGATAATATACAAAAATATATATATATATATATATATCTAAAACAAAATATTTATTGATACAACAAATTTCTATTTAGACTATTTTTTATAAAAATTTAAAAATACATTTAAAAATAGGAAAATCCAGTCTATTTATTATCTTAGTATAGTCATAAATCGAAATAGATGCGACAAGGTTATGTATTGAATCAAATATAAATATATATAACATTCGATGTTGTAAAGTATTCTTTTTCGTCACAAAACAAATGTTGACAAATGTGTTAGAAATATTCAAAAATTACATAGAATTGATTGTAATGTAATTACAAATTATTATAATTAAAACAAAATTGATTAATGTCTTTTATGGATGGATTCAAGTAACATTATACTTCATAAATTTATGCCGAACACATTCCACGCAAGTTCTACATATTTCTCGTGCATATTTATATATTTCATAAGCAGATTGCGGAATTTATGTATTCATGGGATATTTGACATTGCAAAATTGCACGATACACATATAATATCCGGGAATACACAAAATATCCAAAGTATTTATTATATTGTTTAGTATAGTTTAGTATTCATTGTAACTGCTTTAGTAATATTTACTAAAGCAGTTCTTTATAAAAGAAATTAATTTTTATTTAACTTTCATTGTTTTTAACTTATTGAAGATTAAACAATAATTTATCGTAACATTATAAATGCTTCATATTATAATATTTGCTTAAAATTTCACAAAATCATATTTTTGGAATAAGGATTTTTCGTAAGTCCAGCATTAAAAAGTAAAATTTGAAAGAACCACAGGAAAAAAGGGGAATGTTAATTTTCGCAGATTTCGAATTCAACATTTTTTTGCATGCTCCTATTTGTACGCAATTAAAATTTTTCGAATTTTATATTTACTCTGATATATGAAAAAATACGAAGTTGTGACATTAAATGAAGAGACCATGGGAAATAAGGGAGCATTTTCTAAAAAAATTTAATGTGATATATTTGAAAAGAATTACAAATGGGATGTTTCTAGTGCGTTAATTATGTTAGTAAAAATATATAAATGTATAAAATATATAAATATATAAATGTAAAAATATATAAATGTATAAAAATCTGTAATTTATTTGCGAGTATAAATTTTATACATAAAATTTATTGCACAAATATCCGCAGTCTAGTAATAATTTATTACTATTTAAGTAAATTATCGTTTGCAATAGAAAAAGAACTCACCTGTTGTGCAAACTTAAAACAAACATGATTATACTGGAAAGTTTCTTTCGTCAGTGACTCAAGTTCGTCCGTGTAGATACGTTGATAAACCAATTGGTGAATATCAGGAGTGCACACGGTATAATGAGCAAGGTCCACGCAACGATCAAGCTCGCTCTCATAAACTAAATGGAACAGCTTTTTGTAACTGCAAAAATATTATTTTTTATGTTAAATTATTTACTTACTTTTTAGTTAAATTACTTATATATTTATTACTACCAGCCATCTTGTGAGTTTCAGTAAAAACACCTTTCTCGATGTCTACAGTTAATAAAGGAATAATGTGATACTGTTTGCTCCTAAATATTTTTGTTATAAATACGATAATGACACGAAGATGTCAAATTACAAAGACAAGAGGCCGTAATACTAGCTTCTTCTTTATCATTTTACTCACTGTTCTTTACGCTCGTTATCCGCTTCGATGCTCTCAAGCTGCATCCACTTATATCTGACGATGTAATTGCTTCTATTGTGGATCGTGAGGATTTTGCTTCTTGATAGACCTAAGAAAGTTTCTTCCATTCTGACGCTACCTCTGTCGATTCGAATAGGACAATTTTCCGCGGAACTCCAGAGATCTATTCGCACTTTCTCTCCTGAAAAAAAGAAACAGGATAATATTAGCAGGTATTTAATCTCTCGGTTTGCCCTTTCTCTTGAAATACCAGTCTCGTATTCGAGGGAGAGATTTCCTTCGAAATCTCCAGATTTATTGGACAGAAAGTGTATAGTGAACTGAAGCGATTCTTCTTCTTCTATTCTACCCTTCGATGGCTCGATCCGGAAGCGAGGGCTGCAATTTGTTTCAACTGTTATTATCGCTATATTCTAATATGATTTACGTACGTAAGTGAGTAATTGCGTGTCAATTTATAATAATATTTATTTATATAAATTTATTACTTGTCGGTGTAAAGGACGAAAACAGCTACGGCACTTCCGACGTTACGTACAAATATCGTTTTGCAGGAGGGTATTTTCACGGCTGTTGATGGTACTTCGATTCGATCAGGAAAGTCCAAAATCCCTCTCGAACTGATTGCTAAAAATTCATTGATCGCGAACAAGTATTATGGGTCAAATACATACAATATATCAAGTAATAACTCTCGAGTTCAAAGCTAACTCAGTCATTTTCATTATAAAAGAATCATCGATAATGTGATTATTTGATAATAATATCATATCCATGATAATGAGCGAGGAAAAAAAATTCAAAAGATTATTATTAATTTGACACGCTCCAAATGGCATTTTCAAATAGAGAAGAAGATATTAATTGTTTCTGGAATCTCACCTACGACTGGTACTACGAAATCTCCGCGGTCAGTCGCGAATTTCAATTGATAATGATAGTCTTGATTCCTCTCGGGCATGAACTTCACTTTATAGGAATTCGAAAGACCTGGCGCAAGCATCGTCGAAAAATTGCTTCCGCAGAAATCCACGGAGAAGAAAGGATCAGGTTCAGAAGAACATCTCAAGTATCTCAACGCCTTTCTTTCACAAATAATCGAATGAATCTTGTGATGCATACGATGTTTGACTTTATGCGCGAAAGAATTTTTGAAAATAGATTAACACGTTGACTGCCGCGCGTTTCGCCAGATCACCTGCGATCCTATGATCAATTTTTTGTTTACGTTCATTTAAATGTTTCTTGTGAACAATGAATTTTTTAAGAATTTATCGACTTTATTAGATGTTCCTATATTTGGCGGGTAAATAACAATGTTACTTTATTGTAATTTTAATGACTGAACAATCGTTTTAATTCCAATCAAAAAATTCAGGGTCATCAAGAAGATTTTAATGATGACACTAAGAAGACAAACACGCTATGAAAGAAAAGTTGAAACACTGACGAGTAAAATATATTTACGATTTATGAATACTAATTTTTAACAGATCTGTAGTTTAAGTATTCACTGGCTGGTCAAGCGTCACTCTATTTTATTATGAAACAAAAGCTTCTTTTTATATTATTATTTAATTATTTGTATTACTTTATATTATTTTATATTTGTATTAGTTGCTTCTCTTTTTCTTCTTGCTCATCTTTATAAGAATAGAATAACCGGTCACCACTAACCATCAAGGCAGTCAATATGTTAATGGTAACTGAGGTTTTCATTATACGTCGAAGCTTAAAATTACCCCAGTCACGTTTCGAATTGTCAACGTCACATTCAAACAATTTCCAGAGGTGAATTGTTGAAATACGATAATGCTAGGGCTGATTTCGAAGTTGAAAGCCTCCGTTCTCACACACAATGGCAAACTGAACTTGGCCCTCCATTTCAGAATGTACTGCGTCATCTCGTCCGTTGTCATTAACATGTATTTCATATATTCTGATGGACGAGCAACGTACTGAAAATGTTAAATGAAGCTCACGTTAACAATTGTAATCTTACAAATAATCCTCCAGTAATTGGCCCATAAGTGATGAATTCAGTAAACTACATTGGAACTTTTAACTAAAATTTCTTATTAATATTTCTCTAAGAATTTCAAAATCAATTGATAGTTATAATAGATCTTAAAGAAGTTTAAAAAAATTTACAATATAATATTATCACTATTATCCGAATATTCTAATAGTCGAACATTCTGTTATCCAAATAGAATTTTTACTGATATTAGATGTCTTTTCTTGTGTTAAACTATTTTATATGTGTTTTATTAACTATGTTTCCTGTTTTTCATAATTGCAAGAAGAACTTAATAAGAGATAAAATATAAAACAAAAGATTTCACAAAGAAACGAATATTAATGAACGTATAAGAGATTACATTTACTCCAGTGATATTAGTGTTTCATTTGTGACAAAGATATAAATATAATTTTTCAACAAATTGAAACAGCAAACGAGAGTGATGAGGATATGTATTCGTGTGCAGGAATATTTAAAGCTTTTATCAGAAAAAAAGTATCATTTCTGTCTCCTTATTAATTAAACATTTATTATTTAATATTTAAAAATACATGTGACATTATTTCAATTAAATGGTATTATTCCCTGATAGTCACTACCAAACCGCGGATTTTTACGCATTTATGTAAAATTTGGCGATACAAAAGTGCACATAATATCCTTATAAAAAATATAAAATTGCATAAACATCCGCAGTCTGGTAATCACGAGGTTAATTAAAAAATAACTAACTAATTAATAATTTCCAACCTCTTCTTGATCCTCATCCTTTTTACATCGCAAACCGCGCAGCAAACAATTTATAATTCCCACCGTGTCAAATTTATGAGGACCTTTCGATATCGTTGTTAAATTGTCCTCGTTCATTTCGCCTGATATTCAAAAAGAACAATTCGACTCTCATGAATGGCAATTGATTTCAAAATTCGTTGCTCGAACGTACGTGCAATATGTCGATAATCAAGCGGTTGACTTCATGCTGGCATCGATAGTCGAAGAATTTAAGAGATATTAACTCTGTCCCTCTCGTTTTAATTATTTAATCTTACCCTTCGAAGGCAAATTTCGTGAATTTTTTAATTAACCACTAACTCGATTAGGAAGCGGTGAATCACGCTACCACTTGATGCTCCAACCTAATATCGCAGATGATATATATATAGATCACATTGGCTGGTACGTCAAGCGGCTCTTTGCGAGGTTAATCTAAAATTAGTCGAAGTTTAGCAAGCTACGGAACAGAAGTTCTCAAACTTTGCCAACCCTACCTAATCGTCCCACGCTTTTAATCATATTAGAAATTCACTTTGTACTGCTTTTAATATAATAGGGGGTAACAACCTTGACACAAGATTATCCTTCCCCTTACTCCAGAAAGTAACAAAGATCATCCATAAAATGTCCGAGTGCAATGTATATAGAAGTAGACGAAAATAGTCGATGGGAAATTATATTTCGGTATACCTATTTAATAATTATAATACCTTATAATTAAACACAGGCACTCCAGAACTCGATTATACGAGCATCTGTTAAAGAATTGTTAAAAGTTACGCAATATGAAGTTGAAGAAATAAATAGAAAACAAATAAATAGAAAATGTTATAACAGAGGTATATGTAAAGGCATATAATGAAGTACGTGTAACAATGAGTTATTCAATTACAAGGTTACAATATTTGTACTGTGATTGGAATTGAAATTAAATTTTGACATAAAATTATAAATAACTTTTAGTAGAATAGTAGAATAGTATATATAGTGTGTTCTATTTAAATGTTTATATGCTATCATTTCTCTAATTGTTGAAAATTGTAATAATTATTGTATGAGCAAAAATAAGTAATATTAAATATATTTAAACTTCATTTTCTCGAAAGCAAATATTAAATGGAAATATTTCATTTTACTTTATATTTTACTTACGCATGTAAAACGATCTTCCATAAGTTAATCATAGTTATCTAGTTCGGAATTATCTACATTCAAATTTCTCGGTTTCCCCAAAAATGAGGCCTTACATGAGAAAATATTATTCTTTCTTTTCGACTTATTTTTCAAGACATTTGATTATAACACACTTCATTGCTGACACTTGATTATAACTCGCTTCAATCATCTTTATAGAATAACGGAGATAATTACGATCATTATTTTTATTACATGTCCAAGTACAATCTGTCTCTGCTGTCACACGAGAATTTCAAATACACCTCTACATGAGCTATACAACTTTCGTGTATATATATATATATATATATATATATATATATATATATATATATATATATAATATGGATTCTCAATTTAATCGCGAGACGATCAAATTGTCGTAAGACATCACGAAGTATATTAATTAACAGCATGGATGGGGTTTGGAAGTTGGGACTGCGTAACAAGGTGAAGGACAAATGGTGGAGGAAACTGGTAAAAAACGAGAAATTTTGTCGAGCGCACTTGCGCAAAGTTTATAACGCAATCGTACGCAAGGTGGAGTAAGAGGAGACTGTGGAGGGTAGCCGACTGCCTTGGCATAGGTTCTTAAGCAACACAACGGAGGTGCTCGACACTTAGGAGGCGGAGGAGGTGGCGGACAACAAGGCATTTGCGATATGCAACAAGGATCGCAATCCCCGTTGTAACAGCACATGCCTGGACAAGGTCCTCGTGGACAGCCTAAAGGTGGACATCTGACATTACACACTTCCGGCTCTGGTTTTCTGTAGAAAATTATCGATTTAAACAGAGGGTGCTTATACGTCTCTCTCTCTCTCTTTATTTCACATTATTATTTTATTTCGTTTCATTCGTTCATTTCCTAACGAGAATTTTTGGAAAAAGACTCACCGGCATTCAATTTCGTCGATTATTTCGAGCATCTCGTCCATGTAATTGCGATAGCTGCAGGGATTCATATTTGTTGGAGTATTAATTGATCGTTCACCAGGAATTTCATATATTTTTCGTCGATAAACGATATCGAAAGAGACAAGTTTAACGCATTTTACTGTCAAACGGAGAAAAACAAAAATGATCGAACAATATCGATAGTATGAAGTAGTTGGGCCATTTTTTAATGCGTAAAATTAATATAGTATATGAAACTTCGATAGGTGGATAAAGTCGTTCGAATAACAGAGATAAAGCTCACTAGCTTCCTTCATATTCGTATCTGAGCCTTAATTCGTGTAAACGAGGTTTTACTGTAACATTTTTTTTAAAGAATATCTTTTCCTGCAAAAGAGTAAAATTAAAAGAAAAGTTCTAATAAACCTTTCATTATACGAGTCTTGAGGAATATTTTTCTTTATCTACACAGTGATTAAGTTGGAATAATTCAGAAAGATTCGGAATGATTTGTTCAGAAATATTAAAAAGTTTATGAATGTAAGTCGATGTTCAACTAGTAATGATCTTTCACCGCTGCTCAAAATCAATCATTCTTTTAGCAATGTTAAAAAATTATCTTCGTCGAAAACTGAATTTAGCTT
>NIPQ01102827.1:0-18001 GCA_002806875.1 Lepidotrigona ventralis hoosana
GGGCGGACGCGTAACCACGAACTTGTCTGTGTCGTTGGTTAGGTTTCCTCGGTTGATAAAACGTCGTTTTGCGATTTCGCGCAAAGGATGGCCAATTGACAATGGAAGCGTGCCGGTGACGGTAGTGGGCAGAGCTGCTGCCGCTGTCGTACTGTGCGATAGTCTGGAGGGTCGGCAGGCGCTTTCACTGGTTTTATAGGTGCGCAGGAAAGCACTTCTTCTGGAAGAGGGGAGGGGGGGATTCTACACGACTCTTTGATACGTCACGAGCAGCCTGCTGCTGCTCTATGGTAGAAGAACTAAAACCGTAAAACCGTGCGTTGATCTAACCATTTACGAAATTTTCGACCAACGTGATTACAGAGTGGAAAGAAATTATTGTTCGCTGGTAAACACTTTGCCCTTGGAATTTGCTCCTCTCTTCACCGAGGAAAATTTCCTCAATAATTGATTGCTTATCCAATGTTTCGCACACGTGCGGTAGGAAGCGTAATTGCGAACGCGCAACCATGAGAAATTGTGTCGGTGACTTTTGTGACTGACATACAGCAATCTACTCGGTCTCGTTTCGAAGAATAAAGCTTCCACTTTGACTCGTTCCCAAGCTTGCTTTTACACCATGTAACGAACTGGGAAAGTAAGGCGACTTTCCTTCTCGAAAACTGAAAGAATTCAACGCGTGTAAAAACGTTGGAAAACTTTTTTCCCTGACTCGAACCATCGTGGTCTTGAAAATTGAAATTTCTTCTTTATAATAGTTTTTTTAGTTTCTTTTTTTGCCGTTTTGTTAAACTTTAAACGAAAACTTAATGAGGGAGTATTTCAATATTCAAAACCAGGATGAATTTAATCATAAATAAAAAATTTTTTTATTGTCTGTGATGTTGAAATATCTTGGGGAAAAGAAAGAAATTCAGGACAGTCAAAATAAAATGAAATAAAGTAAATTTTTATATGATACTTTCTTACAAAGTTGTAACATTTTATCGATAATTTTCCATTTGTGTTAATTGCGGCGTAAAACGAAAATAGTTTCTGCCAGAATACTGGTAGTGTTTTAAAATTTTTTTTTTAACAACTACATTTTTTTTTTTGTATTTCACACGCAGATACTCGACAAAATATTTAATATAAAAATTCTTTCAACGTACATTAAGTGACATCTCTCATTGAGATTTCCAAAGAAGATAATTAGAGACGTAAAATGCAATTGCACGTTCGTTTCAAAAAGCAAAACAGCAAATTCTAAAAACTATATTATTTACGAATAATAATTCTTGAAAATCGCGCACAGCACCTTCAACTGTTACGGACAACCGATTTATTGATAAGACACCAGGCAAGTAAAATAACAGAAAGTATGCAAACAAAGCACCTGACAGTTCAATGGAGGCGGTGGTTTCGTTGTTTCGTTCTCTTAACAATTTATATCAGTTTGACATAGCGCTCTGCTCGTGCGACTTATCATCGCTACGTATGCGTGTACGTGTGTAGGTATTTACTAACAATCGCGTTACCTCCGCCACGTTGATCGATCGTTGGGTTGCCTGGACATGAATTATAGCTGAAGTTGCAAGATTCCAGAACTTGATCCAGCATTCCATGGTTGCTTTCGCGACATCATTGAGTCAAAATTATCTGCTTAAACGAGAAATCTATCTTCGATATTCGATCTGTCGGTTTCTCTCTATCGAGAGATAATTCGCGCCACTTTGTACGTACATGCAAACTAACTAATGCCGGAAAAATAAACAGAAAAATAAAATTTATAGAATATTCGACGAAACTTTCTAGTTCCCTAGTTCGAAAACATCGTTACACTAAAGATCAATCGAAAAAAAAAAATCGATCCAACCAACAAGTCTAAGAACTTACGAGCAAATATATACCTTTTTGCACAGAGTTGAAAAGAAGAGTAATTCAAAGAAACGAATCCGTTTCGACAGACACAGAGATGATACTCGAGATCTTCTTGTTCGCTCGAAGAAACGTTTGATCCACGTTACTACCACGCGTGGAAGAACGTGCCTATGTGAAACAAACGCGAGTGTCCTTAATTCGTCAGGGTTTTTCTTAACAAGCGGCAACTTATTATTAGCCTACTTGGAGGAGAAGCATTTTTTATGCTTACGAGATTCCCCAGGAGTTTTTACTTTCGTCGCCACTACTATGGCTTCGTTCGACGATTACCAGAGCAGGAGGAACAGTGTTGAAGTCGTTTGAATCATTGTCCGTTGCACCTTGTCGGTCGTTCACAAGAGATGGAACATTATTGCGCCTGAGATTATTATCCTTGCTTGTTGAACATAATTCGTTCGCGTGTGTTTCGAAAGGCTCCTCGCGATCCTCCGAGTGCTGTACGTTTTATATTGCCTAACGCGTGCTCCAGTCTAACTCATAACGCGCAGCAATTCTCGGGTCACTCTCGCGATCGTGCATCAACGTCATGTATATCTCGTCATGTAGATTTCGTCGTTCCGAGAGATCAGGTCGAGTCAGCCAGAAAAAAAAAAAAAGAAAAAGAAGAAACCAGCCGAAAAAGAACAGAAAAGTCAGCTCCTATTTTGGATAGTTTGACAAATAGACCCGAAAGGCCTAAGCTCAATCCACCTTGCATAATTGTCCTGTTATCCAATGGGACGTAAGTTTGAGATTGCAAGGAAACACATTGCCTGAAAATCGATATAGCAATCGAGTTATTTGCAAAAGTCCCTTCAAATATGAAACAAAAATGCGCACGCTATTGAAACTCGGTAATTAAACGGCAGAGAATTCTATCGGCGTGATTTTCTATTCAAGAAGCGCTTCACCGTGATAAAGTGTCGTTTAAATTGTTCCTGATCGTTGCCATTTACCCGCGGTTTACAATTGCAGTTGGAAAAATGGTATGAAATTGATGTGAGAAAGAAAAAGTTGAAGTAGCACAACTAGATGCTGCATCACGACCGCCGCTGAGCTCGTGCGATAATCGTTTGCGCAATGCCGCGCGATCGTGCTCATCGCCTCAATGAAGATCGATTGATCGTTCATTGATGCGTATACTCTTCCACGTGAAAAATACGATATACAATTGTTGTACTATATTTTTCACATTTTCCCACTTGTATCGTTGTTTCGTGTTTTTTTTTTCTTTTTTTTCAGAGAAGCCTCGCTCTGCACAAGCGTAATTCCGTATCTTGTAATTTGTAATCTGAGTCTCAAACGAAAGTGAAAAGTCACGTCACTCACGTGTCACTGACACTTCTGTTGCACGCTTCTGTCACAATCCGTGCTGTTCCAAAGCGGCCGAGAAATATTCTTTTCCATACGAATGAGAAGTAAACGAAGCTCTGGAGCTGGATCTTGTTCTAATATCTTTCATCGATATCGTGCAAACGCGATGAGACATACGACATCTAC
This sequence comes from Lepidotrigona ventralis hoosana, assembly GCA_002806875.1. Taxonomy (NCBI): domain Eukaryota; kingdom Metazoa; phylum Arthropoda; class Insecta; order Hymenoptera; family Apidae; genus Lepidotrigona; species Lepidotrigona ventralis. Next base: position 3,400 of record NIPQ01102827.1, read on the forward strand.
ATACATACGTGTGTATAAATGTTACATACTATTCATAGGTAAATGACTATGAAACTAGATCAAAAAATCGCGCGAATATGGCGCCGATAAACTGTTGGAATTTTCTCAATCGTGCCAGTCACATTTCATAAACCCGAGGGAATTCGCATACTCATGTGAATTTTCTCCTTGATATCGTAACACCGATCTCGAACGGCGCAAATATCTTCAATAATTAGCAACGCTAGAGGAAATTGCGAAATCGTTGAACCTCACTCGACGTATCTCGCTCTGGCTTTACACACTTTCGCGCGAACGCGTTCCTCCGTAATTACCAAAGTATCGTACTTGACCGTGATCGTAACAAGCACTTGTATTGTTTGCAACTAAACACTTACTTGCCGCGTACAAAGACACGCGTACAGTTGCGTTGTTAATGACGCGTAGACGTCGCACAGCGAAAAGTATTCCAACGAGATGCACAACCGACAGCGATTCAGAACGTCCAGCGATTCGAGCAATGCTGGTTTCGCTTATTAATCACGAGCGAGTGTTATAAAAGTGTTTATTGACGCGTAATAACTCGTTGCCTCGGGGATTCCTACGTGACACATTTGTCCTCGCGTTGCGTTCAGCTTGCTCTAAATCTGCGCTGATATCTCGTCCATCGTTGAACGTTGTGCAATGAAATGCTCGATATAATTGAGACGTGAGACTCTTCTCGAAATACTGCAATGTCGCAACGTTCAAATGATTCAGATTGATCGAATCATTTTGGGAAAGCGCTTGCGCCATGGAAAATGATCCGTAGTAATAACACCTTGGATCGGTAGCGCTGGATCAATTTGTCATTTTTAATAACGCCGCTTCTATTCAAATAATTACGCGCACAAGTATACCTACAGCTATCGGTATTAATTTCACCTATTGCGTACAAATCATTAATTTCATTAATTGGCACAATAACTGGCAAAAAATACATATCCTAACATTTCATCGGAATTACGAAATACATTGCATGTGAAAATGATTTTGCTGTAAACTTCGAGACTTTTACACGCTTGAAAAGTCATCATCCGGTTAAATTGTTTCAAAAGTTGCATCATTTTTTCTATTTTTCTTATTTTTATTTTTTAAAAGTAATCGACTAGACTAGTAAGAAGAACAAAGGAAAGCACTTTCCATCGTTCACGACTTTATCTGCAAATGCTCGCGAAAACTTTACGGAACTTGAATCGCGATTGTTTTACCCCTCGTTACCTTAGCCGACTTCGTGAAAAAGATCAATTAGACTTCGATACGTTATCTCTCATCGCATCCGTCTTGCACAGAGTGTATCAATTACTCAACGAACATAGCCGTCACGTTGTCAGTAAGGACTGTCACTCTTGACAACGAACGTAAGAACGTTGTTTTACATCGTTCCGCTACGCAATATCGTCTCGTTTTGCGCGTTAATCATCGACGAGCGAAAAGAACGTGCAAACGTAACAATGTAATCTCAATCGTGTCATTAATTATTCACGAGACCTTGCGTCGCGTTCGACAATAGGGTGGTTCTTTTTTTTTTCTTCAATTGGACGCTTCCGGATCCCCCCTTGAATCGGGATCTGCGTCTCGTGGGTGGACGCGAAACAGCGAGAAACCGTGGGCGCGGTTCGCGATAATGGATATCACGTGAGAACGAAGCACGTGCACAGTCTCGCGCTCGTCTGGTCTCGCAGTCGATCAGTTTCAAGCAAAGTTAACACGCGATCTTATTTAATCCGTCGTTTAATTAAGACTCGCAGCGTGAAGCGATTGTGCGATTAGCACCCAACGTATCGAACGTGTGAACGATTGACTTTTTAAACATTCGTGTGATTAGGTGGCTAAGAAGAGATATTTCCCTGCAACACCTGGAGGTTGAAATTTTGAAGAGCTTGCAGGATAACAACAAGAGGAATGTTTTGTTCCTGCGAGACAATAGGTTCGATATCTGCCGTCACAGATTCAAGCAGACATTCTAATAGAAAATATAGATGGCATATGGCGATAGTGGGCGTGCGCGCGATATTAACAACTGGTTTTGCGGATCGTAAGATACGAGCACTTTTGCCTGGAATCGCGCGGTAATACGGTAACACGCACCAGATGAAAAAATTTCAACCAGACCTGCGATGCAGATCGATTATGTACATTGATAGAAGCAAGAAATATAAGCGATCTGCCGATAGTAAAGTCAGATATCCTACGTACGTGCTTGCTATTAATCGCGTTGCTGCGAAGAGATAAGAGCGGAGATTGAGCAACTGTCGTTCGGACATTCTCTCTTCTCTCTCTCCAGTGTGGTACAAATCCTTGGCTGCTTTAATTAGGCAATCGATTCTTGCCGACTTTTTCTAGCGCGGATCATCTTCAACGCGGTGCGCATTTCAGCGCAGCCAGACCAGTGCAGATGATGGTCATCAATTAACCGCGTCATAAAAATCGGACGACTTCACTTTGAGAAAAAGAAAGAGAAACACGCACACCACGTGAACGGCAAACAATGACTTTCACGAATCATTTAACGACGTTAACACTAGGATTCGTTATGAAGCATTCGACTTTATTCGAGCATCCATGAAAAGCGTCCAACAAACGACCTTCGGACTTCTACCGGCTGGAAAGTCTAAGCTAAAACTGTGACACGATTATCAATCACCAAGTTACAACTTATAAAAGTTGCGTAAACTGCGAAAGGATCGAGAGTAGGATATTTGTTGTGCGCGTTGTGCACCAACTGACAGGACGACTTACAGAGGAACTTTATACAATTCGCGCATTGGTTGGTCGAATTTACTTGCATATTTTTGTTTAGATAACAGAATACGAGGTCTCGATGTCAACGTTACAGATCGTTGTACCAATGTTGATAAATGTTTAATAAAATGAGAGAGAGAGAGAGAGTGTGTATTCTTCTTCTTCTTCTTCTTCTTCTTCTTGAAGAACAAGTTGGTAAACTTTGAATCTTCCGTAATCGGCAATAGTTGCACATCGGGGCGAGAGTCTCGCATTTCAAAATGTCTATCAAGGCAGCAGACACAATCGGATACGGAATCGCGACCAAACGCAATTATCCCTTTTGTAGTGGCAAGAATAAAGCGATACGTGGCAATGGCCAGACGCCTCGGGTGTAGGCGGATAACGAGTGTCGACCAATTGCCAATGAAGCATTGAACGACATTCCTCGCCAAGTACGAGAACATTAGCGTGAAAGATTCGTCGCCATTCTATCCGATTAATTCAAAAGAGAAGAAAGTTGTATATACTCAGTTACTGCTGAAATTGATGAAAAACGACAGATTTACATTTCTTAATTGCACTTACTTTCATCGTTTCACCAATGTTTTTACAAACGAAAAGCTGTTGTTATTGTCGTTACCGTTATTGTACGAGAAAACGAGCCTCCAAAAGATAATGACGCTGGTTTCGAAATTGATACGAGCGTCCTCCAGAAATGGCGAATCTAGGGTGCGTGGTTACGGACTTGAAAGCAAGTATCGCGATAACGATCCGCAGCTCTCGACACTTTGTCGAGTAAATCGATAAAAATGGTAAATTTTATGGGGGCTTGGCGCGGTGGAACCCCGTTGCAACGGGGCAATTCCCCGGCGTTGGTGTGTTGTCTCTCTCGCGGATCGATATACAACCGATCGATATACAACCGTGTATCGGCGTATTTCTACGTCGTTCTCAAAAAGACAGACACATTCCGCGTGTTCGACCTACCGTGATCGATCATTACTTCGCCTGTTAATCTCCTCCCACCGTGTGATGCAGGTCCCGATTTCGTTTTCCCGAAGAGGAGAAACGGCACCGATTTATAAGTTGCCGCGCTCGCACAACAAATACGACAGCAGCTTGCCAATACCCATACACCGCCTCGCGGTTCTCTCTCGGCCGCATTTTTATCTGATTTTATTATGAAAATTGTATTCGGCTAGTTGCCGAGATACCAGACTCGAATGGAACTGCTCTCTTTAACTACATGTGTCTATACGGCCGTTACAATCCTATTTAATACCTGCTATAAATGACCGAATAATCGTCTGTTTAATGGCATCTCACACGCTTATTTTTCTCTTCCAAATAAAATTATTTTGCTGTACCTACGTATCTCCCATAATTTTATAACTGAAATTAACTCGGATATTATACCTAAACGACACGTTAGATAAGTGTCTTTGGTATCCTAAATCAAAACTTAAACTATTCTGAATAGAGAAGAGTTAGAAAACGGCCACCAGAGTTGTTGCGTGGGCAATAAAAGACAGTTCTTTTGACTTGCAGTGTAAGAAATATCTGCCAAGCTACTTATGATCGACTAATAAATATTACATTCTAGGGTCGCTAAGAACGACATTTGCATTTACGAACTTTAATTGCAAATGGCCATTTCAACGTTGTCAATTTTCACGTTTGCTTATGTAGCGTTTTTTTTTGTTACGAACGAAACGAATCTCTACGAACAAGATTTTGTTGAATTATTGCAGACGTACAGTACTATAAAAGGCGTCGATTTGCCTTTGCAATGCCTTGCAATATTTCATCTTTCTGTATACTGCCATTTGCGTATGAAAACCTTGAAATCTAATGTAGCGTAGTAGATGATTTAAAAAAAAAAGAAAAAAATTCTCAACGAAATCCTTCATTTATTCGCGACTAAACACCGACACAGACAATCCACGTTATCGATAATAATGTCGTTCGCACGCTTTCGCGATATTTATCGACTTATTCTTCAAAGTTCATCTTGAACAAGCTGCGCGAAGCAACTCGCCTCGTTGGATAAAGTTGCGCAAGGAGGAAGATTCACCGAAACAATGCAATCGACGTTCAGTATCTATCGTTCTAGATCTTGCACGACAGGCGCCTAGTTTTTCTAGTCACGAGAGTAAACGAGAGTAAAAGCGACTTTGTACAAAATAGAGAATGCCGAGAGAATAATATCGCAACGAGTCGCGCAATTTTGCATAAATCCTGTGCAATCGTATAAAACTCTGTAAAATCGTAGCAAATAATATACTGTTGCTTTTTACTACTACTATGTATAGCTATTACACAAAGTGCTCTACTTACTTACTGTATTTAGTATACTCTGGTATAAAACACGTCGAAGAAACTGCAATAAGATGGAGTAACGAAGCTCGGCTCCACCTAAATCGTCGTTCCGTCTTAATATTTTCTCATGTAATAATACCTTGCTAACATCGTTAGTTTAATAAAATTGAATAGGTAGCTGGAAAGGAGGATTTAGTTTAATTGTTAGTCTCGTTAAATAGCATGTGTTTGACTGCTTCTTAACGTAGAACTTTTGATGGCCGCAAACTTATTGCAAAGTGCATCGCACCGTAACGTGTCGACGTTAATCAATTCAAAGATTCTCACTGATTTTAATCTATTTAGGACAAGAAATAACGAGTTGAAGTGATTCAGTTTACGATTACGAGAAACTGTTAGACGTAATGAAACTGAAAGTAAAATAAATGGACTGTGAATCCCAAAATAATAGGTAAATCTCGTCTCGGTTCTTTCGATTTCTTTCGTTTGCAACTTGGAGAAGAGAAAAGAATCCAATAATTCTGCTCTTACGTCTGGAGGAAATTCCTATCGAAGAATCTTTCTCCTTAGATAATTATTTCCGCAGTCCACGTAAGAAATAAAGTTTGTACCTATGCGCGTATATGTTTTCTTTCATCCAACGATTTTAGCTGCGCAATCTTGTCAAAATTACGTAACCATTTGTGGCCATTTTGAACCTAGGCAAACAAAGTACACGACAAACTCTTTGAAGGTCCATGAAAGTTGACAAAAGCTTGAACTGTCTTTGTTATTGGCAGACAGTAACTTGATTTCCCATGAAAAGATCATAAAATGAAATTGTTCCACAGACATCGCCATGGGTATTCGAATGTTGTTGTTGTGAAAAACTACAACACGACTTTCAAATTGAACAAAGTATGTATTTGTTAAAGAAAAAAAATCTCTTAAAAGTTGTTCATTTTACCCTATTGGCGTAAAACGAGAAATTAGCTTATTACGAAATAAAATAAAAGGTACTTTTCCGATCAGTTTTCATGCGATGCAATGCGGCGATATGGTGTAAAGTACGCGGATGTGTTGCTTTCACTGGTCGTCGTGGAAAGTAATCATCCAATACGCGCAGGTTGTCGATGTCGTACACTCGATAACGTGAAACATAACTTTCTTCTTCCAACGAACATAGGCATTGCAGTTACATCCTATTACCAACGTCTCTTCAATTTGTGATTCACAGAGGCATTGTTCGAAGCAAACGGACTCTAATTAAATATATTACACGTATCGTGTGGAGTGCACGAGAGCGTGTAATGCCCTTGACTTGCTGCAAAATAATCCGTTCGTCGTGCTCTGGATTGTCTCGATTATCAAAAAGCAAAAGAAATTATTCACTTCAATCATCAGGCTTATGTATAGTTTCTTACATTTGCTTCAGCTACAATAGATGCGCGAACATTTACTTTCGAGCCATTATTTTACATACGTTATGTAACAAAAATTTAATGTATAGTTGTTACGGTTACGCAACAACGTGGCTCGTTTGTAAGGACAGAAAACACGAGTAAGTGTACTTTCATGTTACGGTGCTATAATAACCATAAAAAGATGGTTCACCGCAGACGTAACGTACGCAGAAAAAGTGAAGCGATCCGTTGTACCAAGCAAGAAGATGTATCAACCTTCTGTACCTAGAGCTTCTGCGTGAAAAATAGGAAAAGAGGAACGTCGATCGTGAAAGAGTCATTAGAAAAAGTCACAAGCAACTAGTCAACGATGAGAGATGCTCTTTAATTCGGATGCAGATTGCGCAACCATCTACGAGGTTGACACGTTTCAATTTCTCTCAAAGCATCGATACGAAAAGCTTTCATTTCCGACACGAGCTGTAAAAAGGCGTATGAAAGCGAAAACGATCGGACAAACTGCGAGTGAATCACGATGAAGGAGTATAAAGATAGCCATGTCATATCATCCGTAATGTATAGACTAGAAATTTCATTTTCGTTATCGACGAAAGTCTCACTTTCTCGTTACATTCTTCATAAACTTGATTTGACACTCTGTTCGATCAAATTGGACAACAAATTATTAACGATAAGTTCGATATTTTCTCAAGGACGGTTTCTGACCGTGTTCTGGCTAGAACTGTTAAGACGAACGTATCGACAAACCACATTCTAAGGATCAACCTTCCGCAATCCAGAATGTGAGAAGCTGAATAATTTATCCGGCGACATTCACGCGTATTGCGAGCTGCATTTACGAAGATTCAAGAGGCTCGCGTCGAAGACTCCGACGCAGAATAGGTCAATAGATAGGCCTTGCATCTGCTCACTTAATCTTTCGCTTGTGCACAAGTCCGCTTATAACTGCATCGATAGCGCACAGTGCCGTTTCACAAAGACACCTACGTATACGTATGTATACTCTTTCTTTGCGTAGCTCACGCATGACGGTTAAAAGACACGTGGCATTCGTCCAATGCTGACTTTCCACCAGCCTCTTTTCAACAGGCTGTCGAGTATTGTTGCAACGACCTAATTGCATTGAAACATCAATGCAATATGCAACTGCTATCCGACAGAATGAATTCTATCGCGAGACCATCTACGCAAGCTCCTATTACTAAAAGTCGCCTGAATTGCGACCCGTATATCAATTTTCGTACGATTACGAAGCAAATGTCAAAGTTGCTGGATGATATCGCCTGAAAACGAAAATAAAACGGCGCGATAGTTGGAAGGTAGATAGTTGCACCACCGACACGTAGTTTCCTACTCCGGTCACACTCGTGTAATTGACAAAATTATTGCGAATAAATCACCAAGATCATCCATCAGTAGCGTTCCGCGTTGTGCAAACACAGCTCTCTGTGCTCGCTTCCTAGTTTCTCTCGTTGGGTTGCCGAACGAAGCTGTGCAGCTTATATATTTATAGCAGGACACGATCCGATCGAGCGTACAATAGTTTTATCGTAAACGCAAGCAAAGCGAGGAGAGGTCGATAGCAACCTACCTCAGCGTCCTTGCATTCTCGACGATCGCCGCGCGCCGCGTCCGAAATGCCAGCACGCTCCTTCTTCTTCTTCTTCTTCTTCTTTTCTTTCGCGCAGATGAACCTTAAACCTTAAAACCTTCGTGCAATGCGATTCCGATCGCCACCCAGCCTCGTGTCGACTACACTCACGTGCAGAATTGAAATTTCATTGTATCGCTTGGCAAATCAACCATCTGTCTCTCTCTCTCTCTCAACTGAGAGAGTTAAAACGTTGGAAAATTTTCGAGCCTCGACTCGACTCGGCGATGCTTATGCTCGAGTGTCAACATTTTCATTCAACGACGAGGAATGATCGAAAAAGAGATACCGATCGTAGGCAGTCGTTCGTGACATTTGGCGTAGACAACGCTATACAAATAGCACTGCCGATGGTTGATCAATTAACGAGATAATAAACCAACGACTCGTCGCTCGTAACGAGGGATCGTGCGTAACGATCGTACGTGAATGACATATCAACGGCGAGACAATCGTCGATCGCAGGCCCCTGCAACACAGGCGCTTGCTACCATTAACGATACAATAAATCCGCGAGACGTGCAAAAGAAAGTCTCGAGACAAATCTGAGAAATGACGAGTAGAAATACACCACCAAGTGACAAATGTACGAATCAGGATTATAGATTCAACAAGGTTCTACGGTTATTAAACTACGCGTATGCTAATTCAATTTCGAGTAGATTGCTATAAATCTTAATATAAATGAGAGGATTTACGAGAGTAAACACCCTTCGTTGTGTAATAAATATGGAGGACTGCGACTACTAATTTATGGAGTGAAGCAACGATTGAAATAGCAGCGTGCATCAACGATACGAAGAACAGAGAGGACAATAGCTCTCTCCTCTCCTCTGTTCTTTCTACAAATCTGGTGAAATATGGCGAGCATGAATCGCGCGATTGCGCCGGCATTTAGGAGAAAACCTTTTCACCTGGCGCTCCCTCGACCAACCAACAGAAATCGATCGTTTCATGCTTTGGTACTCTGGCCACCATTCCGTCTTACTACGTCACGTTGCGAAACGACGAAAAACCAAATCTCGCGTGCAGACTTTCGATCGTCCAGCAAGCAAATTACCATCAGCCAGGCTGATGGTGTTCGGTTTGTGGTTTAGCCGCGAAACCTTTAGAAATTGCGGTATATATTGAGAAAACGGATCAAATCGCGCGAGCAAATGTCCACGATGAAATGTCTCGATCTTACAATTTGCCGAATCTTGCCATTAAAATACAATCTTGGAGTAAAACGAGTTGGAAAATCTACCTTTAAGCAAAGTGTTATTCAAATGGAATTGCGTTTGAATCGGTAATCAAATTGTGAACGGTTAGAGTCGCGGAGGACTTTGAATCCTGAATATATTCTGTGCGTTCTATTTATAATTTTCGAAAGGCATCAAGTTGGTCGGAATGCAAAATTTCCCAAAACAGAGAATGAGAATCTGGGATAGAAAACGGATCAAGTTCATTGCCCTCAAACAGTAGAAATGTCGAAAACGTCGGAAATGTTGAAACATCTCGAGTCCGAAATATTCCAACACTTGCGCAGGACGGACGAATTCTCCGAGTACAGTTGTACAGACTTTCTAACGAAGGTTCTGTCGAGTTGATTGCTACGGATTCAGTTGATTCGGCCGGCTGTGAGATGGAACGAGCGCAAAGTGTATGTATTTGTGCCGCAATCAATCAATGATAACTATAATTAGGAGAAACTCTCGTTAGGATTTTTGTCGCGATTCCTGACCTCACAGTCACACAGGTTACAGTGGCGATCTACGGAATATCGGCCACGTGGCAAATAGCGGCCTCTCGGAATCGGTTTTCACGATTTCTGGATTCCAAAGCCGTCGCCGTGCCGACGGCACATTTTTCTTACGAACGAACGACGCGAAAGCGACACGTTGCGAAACAGAGACAGTGACACGAGTATTATTCGAAACGTTTAGACTTCCGATTTCACCGGTTCTTTTATCTCTGCCTCTGCTCAGAGGATTCACATTTATCTTCGAAATGCGCCCGCTCAACCACGCGCTAACGCTTGTCGTCTGCCTCCGACTACCGAGATTGCAACTAGCGATATATCCGATTCCGATACAATGGAAGCTTCAAAGCTAGAAATTCAACCGGAAATATATTAAAAGTTCATAAACGACGTTTTCGAACAGAAATCCAGAAATCCATCGCTCGATTTCACTCTCTTCGCGCAAGCGAATTCGAACGTTACTTGAGCAATTGCCCATCAAATCAAGTCCTTTAATGAGACACTTCAATTAAAACTAATCGTAATTGCAATTCGTATACGTGATTGCTGGTATATTAATCACGAAGCACGGGAACACGGAGAGAAAATAGTGATTTATCGTCGTTCATCTCTTGAAATTTCAACATTCACGCTCCATCGCTGACACTGTTCGGTCACTGTATTATCCGCGAATGATCCTGTCTCTCTCGATAAATTACGATACTTATTTACACCTACTCGTGTATCGCGTTCAAGCAAACACAGGCTGTGAATACCTGGAACCGCTGCGCGGTGTCTGTAATTGATTACCTCCGTAATTTAATTACGATCATCTGGCTGATGAGTTGTACGAGTTAAATGAAAGCGCCAGAGCTCTCCCCAACCAGCCAACGATCAACAACAAGTTTCGTATGTTTACGGAGCGGTTGCGTTTCCCATCGGTTAGATTTATGCCAGTGGACTGAACGGAACGACAGCTACGGAGCTATGACGAATCACGGCACGCTTGATTGACTGTCATCCTCTTTCGAACACGCTACGACGACCAACCAAGCTTACTTACAGGCCAGTCTCTCACAATCGGACGATCAGAGACGAGACAGGCTTTCTTGCAAGCCGCATATATTCGATCGCCACCAGGAAGCCATCTCCTCAGCCGAGGCCGATTACGTCGTCGACCACGTCTTGAAATATTTCCGTGGCTGGCTGAACAAGCGTATAGAACAACACACGATCAACGGCAACGTGAAAAAGAACAAGTTTCACGCAAACGTATCTCGCTCGAGGAATGTGCTCGGTACTCCAACCTTCCCGTAGCCATCTCTCTAACAAGGGCCGTTTCCCGTAAACAATGTTTTTCAACCATTCTCGGTTCCTGTTAATTGCGCCCGGCCTCCACCACACAGATCGATTATTCGACTTTTTAAAGTTACATTCTCGCGAATCAGTTGAATGGGAAAGCGCGTTACAATTACGATCGTCTGTCTGCCTGCCTGGACGTTTCCAGAAAGAAATCTCTGCCGTACTGTTACAATCGATCGTTATAACGGAGAGACAACTTTTTAGTTTTTAACGAACGTCTCATTCTCACGATCTCGTCGAGCCCAGTCCACTTTGAAAAGGGCCAGAGATCTATCGAATATCGTTGGTCGTGGTTGTTTTTGTCACGATTACTAGCAAATTACTATCTATCATCGGAATCGTTCATCTATCAGAAGCGTAATCGATTATTTCGTAATCACCGAGACAATCGACGAGTCAACCTTCTCGGTCATACGTCAGCAAATACGAATCAACCAATCACGCTCTCATCGGCCGATGAATCAGAAGGACGAGGTTACTTCTTTTTTCTCTCACGCTGCGTTCGTATAAATCACCGCGCTAGATAATGACTGTTTCGCTGTTAATTTCAGAAAACTTCAGTCTCGCACGTGTTAGTCGCAAATTATCTGAATTTAACTCTTTCCACATCGAATAACTGGATTTCAATATCATACGTTATGTTTGTGAGATACGATGATTCAACGTACCGATGAAAAGGTGAATCGAATCACAACTCAGACAAAGTCATTGATAAAACGCTCCAGATGATAATTTCGCTCGGTTACTCGAATCGAGTAATTGCGAATTCACTTGAATTCACTTGGTTACAGGCTGACGCGCTGAACGAACATTTCGAGAAACAACTGGTGGCAATAAGAATCGATTCGCGGCAAATCGTACGCGCCATCTAATTATCGCGCCAAGCGAGACCTCCTAGCATGATGCACAAACGTCGAGGATACCGCTCCTGCGAGTACTTGCACCACCAACCATCTACAAAGTATAATCCCCGATGTGAAAACAGGCAAACAAAGAGCTGGCATTTGAATGCCAGCGATTGGCACGATCTTCGTGATCATGCGAAATCGCGACTTCCATGCCTCTTCTGCCTCTTTGGTCTTTGTCAATAACGCCCTGGATCCTCATCTCTCTCGGTTTGTTCGTGACATTCAGTTTTCACAGCCACACCACTATCCTGCGCTCGTCCCGTGCCCATTTCTATTTCGAAATTCCAAAACACGCCAGAAGAACGCGTCCATTATAGAAACGTTTAATAATTTATCTATCTACTTCCCGCAAATTCGCAAGAGAGATTAGATTAAATAATTAAAATAAAAGTAGTCGTGAAAGCAAAGATACTACCGAATCGTTAATCTAATAAAACAGTAGCTCTGCGTCGTTTTCTATTTCATGTGATTTTACTTTCTTGTGGTTAGCGTTTAGTGATAAGTCAGCATCGTGCGTTTTTACGACGCAGCATCAACTATCGAGTTTTTCATCTCTTCGGTCAAAGTTGCGATTTACCTACACTTTTGTACTTTTATTCAATTTGTTCAACTACATTGCCATATCGGTACAAAAGAATAAGATAATAACTAACGTCAAGTGACAGGTACGAGTAATCGATACTTGACGTTTTAAAATCTATAATTTTCAAATTGTAATCAAATCAAAACTTTCGAAACTACTATAATACAATAATCTTGTAGATACTTTAAAACAATTTGGAGATGCAGAAATTTTACTTTCAACTAACAATAAATAGTTATAAATTTACAATTACATGCCATGATAGGCACTCGAGTCTCGTCTATTCACATCCATATACTTGAGATAATAAAAATTCCATGTATCGAAAGCTGCAGTAAATATTGTACCTGTTCATATGAATTGAACAAATTATTGTATTTACAATACAATACGGCTTTAAGTACAAGTATTTAAAACACGCAAGACGATCAAAACTCTTTGACGACGATTAAAAATTCTAGTCATTTATTGTTGGAAATGATTCGATCATCAGTCGATAAGTTTCATTTCTTTTATATCTATAAAAGGTACTTTCATGAAGCAACTGGCATAATTTTTTTAATTAATTCTAAAAACTATAATTCGTCATCGCTATCGTAATTCATTAGCTTATATTATTTGATAATTTATAATTATTTAAGTATGAAATAACTATAATAGCACATTTTATTTACATAAGGCTAATAAATATCTACTGCATAATTAAATATGCCTGTACTGGAAACTATTGACTTTAATTAGCTGCACCATGTAATTCAAAAATATTTCCACGATTTTAGTGCAAGAAGCTTTTGTTCACTATAAAAAGGAGCATTTTGTAAACGTAATATTATTAAAAGAATTGTGATACATTTGTACAATTGTAATCGAAACAATCATGAAATATGTATAAAACGCATGTTTGTTTAAAAGAAAAGCTGTTTTGGTTAAAAGTTATGGCAAATTAATTTTAAACAAAATAAAAGGCAATATATTCTAATATTATTATTTAAGAATTTACAACAATTTATAAATAAAAACACTAAAGCAAAAACGATCATTATTATTCCGTAACTCTAATGCAAACAGAAATAAATACTTTTTCGCAATTTTAATTACATTTTCTCCAAATACCTGTCTAATGTGGTGACCAAATTTCGACAGAAAAAAAAAAGAAATACTACTACCAATGCTACATACTACATACTACATACTACAAATACTAAAAGCGAGCATAGTGACAAAATAGTAACAAGAATGACTTCTTTGGATTGGAGATTTCCCATCCAAAGAATAGAAAGCCATTAGTAGTTGCCCTCTTCTATGGCAATTTGCCGGGCCTCTTCAGCCTATGGCCTCTTCTTTCTTCGAGCGCGATGCTCGCTGAAACTTACAACTAAGGTCGAGTCTTTCTAGTCGCCAAACAAAAAAGTAACTGATGAAATAAAAAGATGGATCGCGAAAGCTGATTCAATTCAAGGCATGTACATGCTTAAGCAATAGATTAACATTCGTTTCAAGACTTCTTGTAGTTGCGACTACGACCGCGAAATTTGAAAAAACCAATGGACAAAACTAGAAACGAGGCATGCTCCACTCGTACCAGCTGTACCCTCGATTTCTCAAATTTGATCTCCAGTAACAAGTTGGACACGCGATCACAGACTGCGCCAACCTGTTCTGGACCTACCTACTTATAATTAAAACAGTCATACCAGAGAGTAAACTATCGATCCTATCCAGCAGCCCTATATTTAAAAAATGGCAAAAGACAGACACACCAACACACTCGCTCCACGGTTCTCACACATACACCCGGGCGCAAAGCCTACACTAGAGAGGATGTCCCGGGACACCTCCGACACCCGAGTTTAGCACACAACATTCGCACTCTAATTTACGTACCAATTTCCTGAAATCGACCGACGAACG
>NIPQ01102839.1:0-17850 GCA_002806875.1 Lepidotrigona ventralis hoosana
TAAGTATTATATAGTATTATAGTGTTATAGTATTATATATTACACTTTCTAAAAGAAATATAGTATTATAGTATTATATATTATACTTTCTAAAAGAAATATAGTATTATAGTATTATATATTATTATATTATAGTATTATAGTATTATAGTATTGTATATTATAATTTATTATATATTATAATTCTTTCTAAGAATTATAGTATTTATTGTGTATTAAATTGTATAATAATGTAAATATTATTATATTGTATTTATTGTATATTATAATTCTTTCTAAGAATTATAGTATTATAATTCTTATAATCCTTTTATAATATTATAGTATTATAATTCTTTCAGTTCTTGAGATTTTTATTTTAAATTTTCCAATATACATTAATGATTGTAACTTCCTTATTGCAACATAAACATTTGCAATTGTGTTTGATTTTAATTACTGGATTTAAATCTTTCGTTCAAAATACAATTTATCGTTTCTGGAACCTAGAAAAACTTATCTGAAACAATCAGAATAATTATATCTTTATAACTATTCTAACAAATTATAATAAAGTTAATTATAATGATAAATTTAATACAAAACATAAATTAACATGCACGTATATAGGTAATAAAATTATTCTAGATTAAAAATTTGTTTGTTTTTGATTTTCTAATTTCTGTACCACTCGAAGATAAAAAAACAGCACATTTATTTCACTCAAATACCTAAAATTTATTCGCAATGTACAAAGATAGAGTGTTTTTTAAAAAAAAAACAGATAATTAGAGAACAAGTTTTAGATAACCGTGGCTATTGCTACCAATGTTTCTAAAGTGCCCAAATGTTCAACAAATAAATAGCAAGAATAGTTATCTAAATTCAAAATTATATCTATAAAACAAAAGTCGAGTACGTGCAAATAAGTGAGTTAACTGCGTTAGTTAATTAATACGACTTTCTATAATACGGTTGAAACATATCTGTTTACATTTTGAAAATGAAGATGAATTAATTATTTCTGATTCATTTCAGACTCGATTCCAGATTGTGAACAATTATAAAATCGCTTCTATAATCGAGTTACTAGAAAATCTAGAATTTCTGCAAACAAAAAGTAATATTAAACAATATTATAGTCTTTACGGCTTGCTGCATTTCAAGGCAAATATTATAAGACATTGTTGAGCATTGTTGAGCAATCATCTAAAGTCGTGGACCAAGCTCGATGATTCTAAAGTCGCATAAGTACCATGAGAATTCCTGTTGATGAAGAGAATGCACGTTGAGGAGATTATATTATAATTATGAAATTACTTTCGGAAAAAAACAGAAAACGAAAATATCAGGCAACTTTTAAATAAATGTACAAATATAAGTATATAGTTAATGTATAACTCTCTAAAACCTAATGGTTTTCGGTGATTGCGATTGATAAAGAGGCGTACTCAATTTCAAATGATACATTTAATACTGCTTTTCACATAATGAATGAACTGTATGTATACTTTTATATCGGTGCATTACTTCTAACACAATCCAAAATGCGTGAGATGTTATTATAAAGTGGCAATAATAGTAATCGTATATCAACTGGTGTAACATGTTTTATGGTCCCCTAATGTGCTATAATCGTTGTCATTATTTCTGAATGGAATACAATGCCATAAAGTAGGACCAGGAAAGTTTGAATTGCTGGAAAAGTATTTCTTTCTCATTTTATGTATTTTGGCTTCCTGCGGATATATTTCTTACCATGCCCAAGCTTTCTAACGTGGGTAACCCATATACCATAGAGATTTAGTACTGCTGAGTGATGATTTCCTCGCATAATAAAAAGCAGCAATTTCTGTATTGTTAATGATAAATTATACCATTCTACAGAATATCTGGAAAAGCCATATTGAGTAGACGAGGCAAAACAAAAATGGAACAGAACGTGATATTTGATACAATTTTACATTCTACAGAATTTTTCTACTTGTAAACGATGCTTCTTTGTTTAAGCATTTGCTTGTTTGTATAAGTTTGTGAGTTGTTTATCTTTCAAAGTAATTCGTTATTGTAAAAAATTTTGCCCATGGAACTTATTATTCGAGGGAAATACTTTATGATGGTTAGGATATTGTTCTCAGGGAGATGTGCCGCCATTTTGGTTTTTTTAGAAGTTTGTTAGAACTCGAAAGTGCAGGCAAAAGTGAAAATTCGATGATCACGTGTTTCGAAATTTTTGATAGAGTCGGAATTTCCTGGAAATTCTAAAATTACAAAGAACACAGCATGAAGTGAAAATAGTGACCAAATATGTGATATACAAATGTAATATTTTGTTTCAAATTTCGAGTGTCGACTAACTCGATTCTATTGGGAATCCCGACTCTTTTGGAAAATCCAAACATTTTCCAAAATTATTCCAGAATTTAGCGGAATCTGAAAAAAACTTAATATTTTCGGGTTCCCTCACACCACTGGTTTTTTTCAAATGGAACTATATTTGCGATGTTCACTCATTCGAAACTTACGATATGGTACCATTGGTACTCTAATTCTACTTTTACACACTTTATATCTTTCCTAATTAAACTTTGGTATTCGACAGCCACTAACAATAGGGCACATAAATGAAACTATGTGAAAATCCTTCCGTTCCGAGATTCATACTTTGATTATGATGAAGTATTGTACGAATATTCAAAATTTATTCAAATGAATCGTTGAAATCTATTTCTTCTATAACATACACGTACTTCTCTTAAAAAAGAATTGCTATGTTCAAAAATTACTATATTTCAAATTCAATGTATATTAATTTAGTACACGTGTAATATATATTAGTATATTCGAAATTTTTTTCACATAAGTTTCAGCATCGATAGTGCTATTGTCGTAAATCAAACTTTTGATTCTCATAAATAAAAGTCCAAGTTATGATTGAAACTCTGCATACAACACTTATTCTGTTATGGTTAATATAAACAAAAAAATGTTTATTTCTTGAGAAAGAAGAGTTTTGAATATTTTCATCACATTGAAGTGATTCAATTATTTCCTCAGTGACAGTAGAATATGATAATTTAAAAATAATTTACAAAATTCATCTATGTCTTATAAAGCTATTATTTATAATATACAAATGATGTATAATAATAGCATAATTATAATTAATATAATATTTATAATATTGGTAAATTATGTAATTAGAAGTATGAATATTAGCAAGTATATAATTATAATAGTATAATTATATATTTAAATTATATATATAAAACATGTTATATTACATGTTAATATAATTATACAATATGTGATGATAAATATATTTTTTCAAGATTTATAAAGCAACAAAAGGCAATAAGCAATATAAAATGAATTTCATATAAAGAATAATAAAAAGAACAATTAGCGAATAATTAACGGTTAGAAAATTATCAAATGCCAATAATGAAAAATTGTTTTACATACTTACGGAATATAAAAGAATCTCTGACTTTCGTCGAATATGCATTGTATTAGATGGTATATTTTAGTACAGACCGTGCAAATGTAACACTTGCAACATTTGCAAATGTAACAAAGTTTATAATCACTGGAAATCGATATCCACCGAATATCGTTCTGGAAATCTATAGAGAATTTATCATAAGCATAATTTATCATAAGCATAATAAAATGGAATGGGAATTTTTCTGAAATAAAATAATGTTTTAAAATTTTATTTTCTATATGTCAGTTTTTCTTTTTTTTTTTTTAGAAAGGTTATTAATCATTGTTTTAAATCTCGAATCTTATCTTTTGTTCAGACAATCATTTTCTGTCATATCATGCATGCGACGTTTTTAGTACAGGACACACTGTGATGTTACTTACATTGAACATGATCACTGCGAAATATACTGACATTATTACAAAGATTATTAGGCTGCAGAATGAAAAATTGTGTTTCAGATACTTAATCCACCTTCAAGAAAGAATGAATTAACATAAGCATGTCTACGCAATGTAATGAGTTTAATTTCACGTTTAATATAGAAAAGTTTAACATTTAAAATATCTAAGTTCAAAGACAGCATATATCCGCATAAATAAGCTTTGCATAAATATTTAGCATTCAACCGAGAAGATACTAACTTTATTATTAAGTTAAAAATTTTCATTGAATTTATTATTTCGTTGCGTATAACGATATCATCCTTGGAAATGGCCATTTCTATCGAACTTCTATCCACGGCATTTTTCATGCGGTAACTAATAAGCGTGAGAAAACTTCATAATATCCAGTCGCTATTTGTATAGAATCAAAACTATACTTACATAGCAATTTTGTACAGTCCATGTGTATGCAAAGTTGTCAATAAAAAGAGAACGTCACGACAACACAAAATTGTTGCAATCAGAAAGTTTGTAACGTTTTTCAAAGTGGCAATCAAATAATAATTTCGAGATTCTTCCGGAAGCATTATTGGAACAATCGGTATGTAACACAGAGTTTCGTTCGTAGATAATAAAATCTCGAGAATGCGATGTGAAAGAGACAGCGTCACAATAATAGTGAAACCAGCGTAAAATGTACAAAGTGTAACTATAATGCATCTTAAAATGTAAAATATTATACTTATACGTTTTCTCGCCGCCTTGTGCGACAATTAATTTAACTTCTTACTTAAATAAATATTTGTATAACGATTTCCCATTGCTACGTGTGTTTTGAGTATTTTAAATTCTTCTTTATCTCGTATGTGATTTCAATCACGTTTTATATCCTTTAACCACTCCTCTATCTTGAAATATCCAGAAAAAGTGTTACACGACGACACGATATTATAACGACTAGTTGAAATTAATTTGCAACTTACGTTTACAGATTTCACAAGTAACAAGCCATACATTCACACCTGTTATCAAAACTGTAATGCATATTTGCGATGAAAAAAATCGAGAGGGGCAAATATTGTTTTCCATGAGAAAGAACTGTAAGGATTGATAACATGAACGTAAATAAAAGATGATATTTTTTGACAAGTAATGCATCGATATACGACAACTAGTTAAATAATTAGATTTCGTGTGAAATGGACTTACTATGGAAAACGTTTGACCGAGAAAAGTATCAAACATACGATCGCATTGCATTACGCTTAACAACATTGGTTTGTACGGTGTCAGTCCCGTCGCGAAGAAGTAGAATTTCAGGAGTCTATAATGCTTGTAGCTGATGAAGTCCATTCTCTTCGACGGCCAGGAAACGTCTGACGATCGGGGTCGTGGCTCTGNAACGTCTGACGATCGGGGTCGTGGCTCTGTACATTTCGCAGAATAGTCCAAGAGAGGAACAAAAATATTGTCAGCCTCGCGTGACATAACTCGTGAATTACGCATGTGGCTTTACACATTTCGCAGAAAAGTTAAGAGAGGAACAAAAATATTGTCACCCTCGCGTGACATAAGTTGTGAATTACGCATGAGGGGGAAAGGACTGTCCAGCGATGGCGAGTGAATAATAAATATGTTTCCAAGAAGAAACGTTACTTTCATTCTCTTCCTTCCTGTTCACCTGCAATTTTCTCACATTTACGCTGAATTTTAAGAAAAAAATTGCCTCCGTCGCACGGGGGAAAGTGCCAATCAAACTCAGGTATTTTCTCTCAGGTATTTCCATTTCCAAGTTTTACGGCAACATATGCGCAGCATGAAAATTACAGGTTACGAAAGGAAGAGTCAGTTTCTTTACAGTTGCTTGAAAATTGAAGTTCTCTTAGGGCTACTGTTTTGTTTCAGTTTCTTCGCGTCTTCTAAAGTGTTCAGAACTCAGTTCTCCTCGAACTGAGCAATATCTGTGCTAGACAGGTAGAAGACACCTTGAAGCCTTTCATAGATCTCGCCAAGTGTTACAATCTACGAAAATTTTTTTTTTAACTACTTTTTACTGTGACAGAATATTTTTATCTTTTTGGCGGGAATAACATTATTTTGAATACTGAATTAAGAACATCATCGAAATAGTGTAAAATTAATAGTAAAAAAAAAATAGTGTGAAATTAATAACAATATGCTTTTTCATCAAAGAATAATCAAAGAATAAACGAGTATTTTCCGAGGAAATAAACAGTGTGAAATCAACTTTTTCGACTACGATGGAGAAGCAAAATTTACATACTGTGACTCAGTGACATTAATATTGACACAGTAAATATTGAAATTCTCATAATTTGTTAAAAATTATCAAATAATAATAAACTTGATTTTAATAAATCATATGATAAAAACTTAATAAATTTTAAAGCCTGAGGCCTCTACTTTTAAAATATGTACATTATTCATTTTACTTTAAAACGTTTCTAGATCGCAAAGTGGAAAATACTTTTTTTTCTCGAATATGAATATAATATAAAAAAAATATGTATAAAAAAATGGAAGTGTAAAATAGCTTTCTGTCACGTTTATCAATTAATTAAATCCTCTAAAGTATGAATCTGCATAATAAATCTATTTGCTGGAAATAATGTTATTTTCTAATGTGATTAAATTCAATATTTTTCTCTTTGATGGAGAAGAATATAATATAATACTGAATTGGATTCTGAAATTAATTTGCGTCAACGAAAATTAAAATGATTTACATGTTCCAGGATATAAATGGAGTCATATGCTAATTAGAACAATTTTTTTGGATGTCGCAAGAAACACGAATATATGTCATCTATGGAATAAATGTCAAATTGTAAATTTATAACAAACAAGATAATGGTATATAAGGTAAGGTTTCTTTAATTAAATTAAAAGCAATAATTTCTATCAATATTTTCTTGATTGTAATTTTTATTTTGTTTTATAATTTTTTTATACTATATCATTAAATGTATATAGGGCAAGAGTCACTAAAGTTGTCAAGTATTAAGAAATTATCTTAGTACGAAAAGTGTAGATTAAGGATGTAAATACTTTCTTGAATCCACTGTAAAAGAAAACAAAACAGCTTTCTTCATCAACATTGCAAGTATAATATCATCAATTTTTTACAGATAGTCGTCTGATGTGCAGTCGTTTCTGCCGGTGTATGATATTGATTTTAATTTCTATCGTCAATAGCGCTATGGTGCAATACTTGGCTAAGTCGATATAACAGGATGTGACACGAAAATGGTACAGGACTCAGGTGACCCCCTAAAACATGGAACAAGAAAAAGCATTGGATGTTCAGTCTATCCTATTAGTCAATGATCATAAGACTGTAGTCTTATCTTTTCTAAGAATCACAGCTCTCAGCAGGTGTTTATGTCTTATCTACCACAGGATCCATTCTACTTAAAGTGTCTGACCACGTGGAATCTCATTCTTAACCTAAAATTGAACTGAATGAAAAAAAATTCTGCGATAGCTTTTTTCCATCTCTAATGGAAAACACACGTTGCTCGTGGATAATATATTATTAGAAAATTTGATCTTCAAGATATTTCTGTCAAGACTCTAAGAAATTGAGAACCTATCCAGGTAATTTAAAAAAATTAACAAAAGTGTATTAATATTTTTCCTACGTAGTTTTCAAATGTAATTATTGATCGTTGATGTTCTAATGATTTATTAATTATTTGTGACATTGTTATTTAATTATTCATTCAGCATATCCAAGTAAACGTTTATATAATGGATATTGAAGACAAGTGAGTAACAATATCGGCAGATTACTATATCTGTTTCTTAAAACCTTAGAATATTATTGACGCGATGCTAATCATCAGACTTATTAATACACTTATTATACAAGACTACACTGACGATTATAACGAAAACAAAAATCGTCCTCTGGAAATTGCGAAACTGCTCGTTCCCGTGGAGTATTTATAAATAATAATTTATAAATCATTAGAACAAAACGGAAAAGCTGAACGCGAATCCGACAATCAGACAGATGAATGCTAGGAGAACTTGAATGGAAATAAAAAGCCCCAAGATGCACGTTGTTATAATTGCGAAGAGAGGCGATCTATATGAATAAACATTGCATGACCATGCATTTTCGCGGATGATAATAAAACCGAGATAACCTTTTTTTTTACGTGGAGGAAATCTTCATAAGACACCTGAGTCTTTTAAGGGAGGATAGTGTCGGATTTTTACAATGTGTCTTTTTTTTTTTCGCCCGAACAGGGGCTCGAACCCTGGACCCTCAGATTAAGAGTCTGATGCTTTACCGACTGAGCTATCCCCAACTACAAGGCCGAGATAACCTTACCATTTTCGTGTCACATCCTGTTGTACCGATTTTGCGATCGCAGCACTACTAGTGGGGAAAATTAAAATTTAAAAAATATGAACAGTGTTACCAGTTCTGTTTCCAGAATTATTTATTGAATTGAATGGTACTTTATCAATGAAGGAATATCAACAGCGAATTTAAAACAGCGACTAACGGAAATTGGGATGAAAAATTTAGCATATATTTGACTATTAACATCTATTTAAAAGTAAATAGAAAAAAATTGATTGAAATATGATATTTTTGATATGAACAACATAATTGGATATGCCGTCTTTTTAGTTACCAATTTGTAAATCTATTATAGAAAAATTTCGAATAATATTTCAATTAATATGCGTAATTTTTAACTAATGAATTATGGAATTTATATTATTTGTCACAACCAATACACTGCACAATTATAATAAAATTGTTAAAAATTTAACGTAAATTTGAATATAATAATAAATTTGAATATAATAAATTTGAATATAATAATAAATTTGAATATAATATAAGGAATCTATAAATGAGGAAATATAATAATTTTAGTATTTTAATATTAACAATAATTTAGAATGGTTTAATTTTTAATGGTTGAAAATTTTGTTAGTTAAAATTTATATATAAGACCATGTATTAATAATTTAAAAATTTTAATTTACTTTGTATTGAAAAAAGTTGTGACATGTTCGTAAAACATGGATAGACTTTTTTCTGATATAGAGTAGAATGATTTCTTTGGTTACTTCTTCTATGCTTAGTAGCTTCACAATTCGGTATCGAAAGTTTGACAACACTAATGGTTTCAAAATCATATTGCTGTTTCATTCACTAGTTTCCCAACTCACCGTTGTCTAAACGTAGAGTGCGCTAAAAACCAAGGACTTGTAGATATGATGATCGATAAATGATAAAGTCACCGTATTACAAAAGTAATTTTATATTTTATTTTATTTTAACGTTTACATGATACAAAATTTAATAGGTGAATTACGACTAACGACTGTTTATTTATTTCTTAACAACTGTTATATATCTTCATGAAAATTTGTTTGTAACTTGATAATTTGTTGTATCTCTATGGTTACTTTTTATAAGACTGAATAGATGTCGCTACAAGTAAAAGGTCTGTAGGTATGATCGATAAATAATAAAGTCACCGTACTACAAAGGAAAATTTTATAATTTATTTTAACGTTTACATGATACAGAATTTAATCGATGAATTACGACTGACGACTGTTTATTAATTTCTTATTTATTATTATATATATTCTCGGCAATTTGTTTGTAATATGGTAACCAATAATTTATTGTATTTTTATGGTAACTTTTTATAAGACTAAATAGATATCGCTACAAGTCTGTGACTTTATCATTTATCGATCATCGTACCTACATACTATGTCGGTATTTCAGGTCACAGGCCACGAAACCCCGTAAGATGTTTCACATATTTCTCTATAGGTGACAGCAAATATTCACCTATATGGTGATCGACTCAACCAATTCCTATTTTATCGATGTAGTAATTACTTATTTTTGTTACAAAACACAGAGTTTATGAAAACGAGATATCCATCTCGTCTGTGTTTGTATTTTATTTATAATTATTTTAATATATTTTATCATATCATATTTAATATATAACGATATAATATGTTTTTGCATATAGGTCATTTATTACCAACAATTTTTTTGTAACAAAAATATAACTGTTGCAAAAATATTTAAATCAATATTGATAATTATTACTTATCAGTTTTCAAATTTGTCTATTGTTTTTCTATTATTCTGTATTATGTGTCTTTTCTATTTGTTTATTGTCACAAACGATACATGAGGTATGACAGAAATAGATTTCGAAGTATATATATCTCGTCTGTGATTATATATAATAAAAATACAAAGTAAATGATCTTATTGATGTCGGACTATTATGTCATTAGCAAATTGCTTATCTTACATCATTAAAAGAAACAGGAGGAGGGATAGAATCAAAACTTGAAATATTATCTTAGTTTAAAATATTCTTTTTTTTTACTATTTACTTTACTTTTTATTATTTTATATATCATTGCATTTTTTAAATATAATTAATAGATAAGTATGAAATTGTTCATTGATGTAAATATAGACTTATTTTAATAAGATAAGTTATGAAATACATATTTCTTCATTAATTTCACAACAAGAATGCCTGAGTACGTGTCATATTTCATTATTAGAATTTAACGAGGATAATTAATACTTTGGAATCATTATAAAACTGAAGGAAAATATCAATTTTCATTTTATATAGGCCGCTATTCGAAATAGATATATACCTACCAAAAACAGATTTATGCCAATCGTTCACACTGTATCGTTTGTGATTATTTTGATGAAATAATATTTTGTAACTGGTTCGATCAGAAACCAGTATCATCAGAAATAGAAATAAAATTGTAAATGTAATATAAAATATAAATAAAAAATAACTTTTAATAAGAAATTTAGAAAGCGAAGAGCGGAAAAGGGAAAACATGAAAAAAAATGATTAAAAAACATACCAAAAGAAAGAATAAATACAGTAAAGAAATAATAAATTTTTACAAAATTTTGAAAAAAACATTATATTACGTTAATAAAAATGAATAAAAATGAATTAGTAGAAATTCAAATAAGTTTTCTATAGAGGCAACTAATTTTTGACACTTGTATATATTTCTCTAGAAACAAAAAATATCTCAGTTCTTGTTGATGTATATTTCTCCATTAAGTTTCATTTCTTATAACTAACATCATTTACCTTGTAAATGTGTAACAATTAATTGTGTACGTTTTGATAGACTCTGATGACTTTATTGTTAATATGATTGCTTTAAAATAAGATAAAAAAGTTGATGATTTTATATTTATATCTATATTTTTTATTTTCATTATATTTATATTCATTACTATTTTTTTATGTTTATATAAATTATATAATAATTCATATATATAATGTATATTTACGTTATAAATTACTTTATAATGTAAAATATAATTTATATATATCATTTATATACCTAATATTATACAATTACATAATGAATATACACATGACATAAATATAAATATGTACACAAATATAAATAACCTACATGTATATAAATTATTCATATTTATCTGTATATCAGCACGATCAATATGTACATAAATAATAAATAAATAATAAAAATAATAAAAATAATAAAAAATAATAAAAATACTAATAAAAATAATAAAAATAATAAAAATACTAGAATAATACAAAAATAACACTAGAATAATATATTTGCTAAATAATATAAATAACGTACACGTGTATAAATTATTCACATCTGCACGCCTGTACTTCAGCAGGATCAACAACATGTGGTTCGCGCGCCATGGTTTGACTGGAATTAGGGTAGTCCGTCGTGTTGGAGGTGTCCTTTACGCGCGGTGGAAAGGTTTTTGGAAAAGTCTCCTTGGAAAGGCTAGAAAATAAACTTCAAAATTCTGTAGCGATATTATCAGGATTTCAGGACAACTAGAAACGTACGTTGTAACATGCACACGTGTGCTGTAACCTACTACGCTACGACGTTACGTATAGTTCTCGTAGTTACGTATCTCGCTGTACAAACACACGTGAATTTATACGCACAGATTGACATCGATTATTCTAGTTCTTTTTTTTTTTCATGTCGCACGAACTGTTATATTTTGTTGAATCGTATTAAATCAATAGAAGTATAGTATATGGTGGTTTCGTCGTGACATTTAGACAGGTTATCTTTCTTTTCTTTTTTCCTTATTTTAATTGATTTTCCATCAGACAGTAGATAGTATATTACAATAGTACATTTGCTTTTCTCTTTTATTCGATATTCTAGCTTTTTAGATTGTTAAAATATATTAAATATTATTAATTATAATATTTAAAGTATATTATATCAACATTGTTATTTAATATAAAATAGTAATATTGTGTTATAATATATTTAAGCATCATTATTGTATTTTTACTAATATATATTTATTTTTTTATAATTACATAATGCAAATCTTGTTACCATTATTTAACCCTTTATTAAACATTGAACAATACATCTGCTTCCCTGATTATACTTTTAAATTATATGTTTTAAATAATTTTCTGACCATTTTTATATCTTCATTTTACTAAAGATAAAATGCAAGAATTATAGTAATAGTATCTACAAAAATATTGTGAAATAATAATACAATAATTTACTAATAAATATTGACAGTAACATTTTAAAAATAAAAAAAGTCTTAATAAAAAGGAAAAAACTTTACATACCCTATTTTTCAAATATTTTCTGGAATAAATATTTAAGTTTTCTTTTTTATTAATACACATATCAATGAAACTGTTGAGAAAATATTTTAAATTTTAATATTATAATAATATTATAATATTATAATATTGAAATTTCTTCTTATTAAATATAATTAAATAAACAAGAAAGATCGATGATTGATTGATTTATTATTTAATATTGTTTAATAACTTTGATTATTAAAATAACATTTTATTAAGTTATTTATTTTTATTAAATATTAAGTTATTTATTTTTGTTAAATATAATTGTATATTTCTTCTTAAGAATTGTTAATGATTTTTTATTGTGTATTTATTATTAAATTACTGTGCGTTTAATAGTAAATTTTACAGTAAAAATTACTTTCTACCATTATTTTTATGAAAATTATTTCCAATGAAGAAGTTCTATTATGTAAATATCTCTTTGTCCAGGTATCATAATATGTCATATTAATATCTGCAAAATACGTATAAGCACTTATTAACTAAATTATACTATTTTAATTTGTATATTATAATTTAATTATTATGTAATAAGGATTGAAAGGAATTATTCATTAGATCAAGTTCATAAAGTCGATTATTAATGTTCAATAATCCTAAACATCAAATTAGTCTCAATAAAATTAATAATTAATGAAATAAAATAATGAGTGAAATTAATCTTCTCACAAAATAATTGTCAAGCAATTTCAATGAAAATTCCATGGTCACAATTCATTTGTCAGAGCCCTAATAATTTTTATATTTTTATATACATTTGTTGTTATATATATATTGTTATTTAAGCTGAAATAACAAGATTTGCAATACAAGATTCGACTGCGGATTTTTATGCAAATTCATAATTTTGAAAATATAATAAAGAAAATGGAACCTCAAAACTATATGTTACTATATGTTATTTTACGTATTACGTGTTATGTATTATAAAAAACCTAACCTAAACACTATCTTGAATATCTTGTGTATTTTTTTATATTGCATGTATCATGTGCAATTTCACACTTGCAAATTTTTTATAATTGCAATGTAATTCGGAGTAATGATATTTATAAACAAGACAACTAACGTGGTGCATCACTAGCAGTATAATAATTTAAAGATAAATTACTCGATTCTAGTTCAATTCATTAGTTCAATTTCAATTTAATTTTATTATTCCGAACCTTTGTCACAGAAAATGTAAAAATAATTTTTAAAAAATTGCAAAAATAAAATTATCATTATTTTTCTAAAACTATTTAATTATTTAATCATTGTTTAATCCCGGAATTTTCAATTTTATTTAATTTTATTCTTAATATCTCTATCACAAAATAAAATAGAACACTCTAGTTATTCTTATTTTACAGTTACAATAACATAAAGATTAAATTGTTCAATTTTGAAATTTTTCTTTAATTTACCTTTTCTTTAATTAAATAATAAAAGTTTTCTTTAATTTCATTCATAATCTCCTTCGCTCGATATGTAAAACATAAAATAAAATAATAATAATTATTATTATTATTCTAGAACTATAACAATTTAAAGGTAAATTTAATTTTGGAATTTTTATTCAATTTCTGTCACAGAGGACGTAAAAACGTAAAATAAAATCGAATATTCCAATTATTCTTCTCCTAGAATCACATTAATTTAAAGATCATTTAAAAATTACTCAATTCCGAAATTTTCAATTATTATTATCATTATCCTAGAACTACAATCTTCGCCACGAAAGTGAAATCGTTAGTATCATTCCAGATCCACGAAGATAAATTACAGATTTCCTTCGCAAGGAATGTGTTGCAAAACTCTCTGATCAATTTTCCGGGGCCTGAATCAAAGTTCTGAAATTAGGAGTAAGAGGTAAAAACTAATTTACCGCCCTATTTCCAGATCATTCGACAGGCGACGACGATTTCATTTCTTCTCCTTTTCCACATGCCGGGCGTTCGTCGAAAAATTCGAACGCGCCGCTACCAGGATAGCAGAAAGACGAGGGAGGTCTCGGTCACAGGTGATCCCGAAGGACACGCGTATCTAGGTAAGCGTAGGTTTTCCTACGTGGGAAAGCAGCAGCGTGTCTCTACTCTGCTTGAAAAGGCTGAAAAAAGGCTTTAGCCATCGGTGAACAACCGAACAACAACGACCGAACGAAGGGGGAGGGCCCTATATCCCCGGCTTTCCCTGACCTGGGGCAACCTGCCCCGATATAGAGAGCCAAGGTTGAGAAAATTCCCGATACCGGGACGGTGAGTTTCCCTCGCGATTAGGAGGCCATGCCCCGGGGAAAGTTGAAAAACCAGGAAGAACTCAGAATCCACGTAATGAGATCCTGCTCTCGAGTTTGGTCCAGAAATCGGTACCACGGTTAATCTAGACTTGACCCCCAAGAGATTTCAGCAGAGCTTCTCATATCATCATCGTTCACTAAATGCAGTCGTAATCGTTCAACTGTTAATTACTATGTATAATCTCGATTGACTTTTTAACTGGTGGTTTCTTTCGTAGGTTGACTAATGATATTAACATGTAATAAATGACAATATCTATTAACAAGAGAAGAAGAAGATAGTGTCTCGAAATGTCTACACAGATTCACTGCAAGAAGAAATTTCAACAACCTTGGAGAGTTGGAGATTCAAAAGGAGATTCAAAAGGGCTCGTTAACGATGAATTTCAGTTTCAGGGGCATAATTCTTCGGGATTGAATTCCTAATTGGAAATGAAGAAAATTAAATCGACAGACTGTTGGAAGAACTTGGTTTTTTCCCCGACGCGGCTGCTCCAACGGCTGCATGCCCTCCTGTTTGCCGCGAGGTGCGCGGAGACTGATTGAAACGCTTCTGACGTTCGCCCGCCACCATAATTGACACGATGAAAGACGTCAGTCAGACACGTTGCAAATCAATGAACCCGCTGAAACTCGCGGAAAGAAAGTTCCTACCACGAGGACGATATTCGTTTCCCTCTGTGAGAAATTTCAACTAACAACAAGTCGTGAGAGACAATGTTGGCGTTGCATGCACGTACATATTATGGAGGAACACTTACTTACTGCGTGAGGGGTTAAGGGTCGTAGAATCTGTCCAAACAACGACAGATGGATCCGGTAGAAAAACTGCCGATTCGCCCGAAAATCCGGGACTGGCGTATCAGGCGGTCAGGAGAGGATTCACAGTCCTGTCGATTCCCTCGGGATCCTCCGCTCCGCTTGGAGGTGGGACTACCCTCGCGGAGCAAGGTGACGCCGAATTGCGCGCCGGTTTCACAGGGTAACAAACCCGACGGAGGTTCCCGTCCCGTTAAATAACCTCTCCTCTGTTAGGAGAATCCAAGCGACATTTGAGAAAAGAGAATCAATCTTCTCATTCTGATATTTTTTTAAACACGTAAATTGACATCTAAATGTCGACCTAAGCCAACCAGGACAGCGAAAAAAATTAATAAAGAATAATGGTAACTTTGATTACAAGCATGAAATTTAGACATTTTAAAAATCTCACGTAATTTGGTTCTTTTTTCTTGAAATGTCCTGTGTTCGATTTTCTATCCTGAATTTTTCTCCACGATAAAATATGGCTCGATGACTTATTGTTACAGCTTGAAGATCTTTTTATCGCTAATTTATCGATACATTTTCAAGCTTCAAAATGAAAGCAAAAAAATTTTTTTTTTTTAACAATTTAAATATTCAATACTTCGAATAATATGTGAGTCGCTAGTTTGAATATTGTTAGTTCTATTGTACGATCATTCCTGTTTGAAAGAAACAAATTATTACAACAAGATTGTGAATTGGGCAAATTGACACATCTAATTACTAAATGTAACAGCTAGTTGTAATTGGTAAATCTATTAACTGTAATTCTACGCTCTCAATTAGACACATTTTACGAGAATGTTCTGCAAGTATTAAAAGTAATATTAGAATGAAAAAAAAAAAATAGATGCTGAACTAACAATGAAGTGAAGACTGTGGCCTTGATTAATTGAACGAAGGCTAAACTAAAATTGTCCCATTTTCTGGGCCTCATTTTTTACTTATTTTCGCACGTAGAACAACCTCCTGTTAATTATTTCACTAATTAATTACTCTATTCTATTCTATTAATTATTCTATTTTGTCTAGTTAATTACTCTATCTATATGTTCCCTTTCAAATATACAAAATTTGTTACCATTATACATAGGTTTACGATTAGGTTTATCACACATAAAAAAAAAAATTACTGAAATATATCATATATATAAAATATAATGTATACATGAGATTTAATTTTGTTATATATTTAATTTTATTAACAATATTTATATTATATTATTATTATATTATGTGTATATTATTATATTATATTAATTAATATCATTTATAAATTTTTATTATTAATATACATAAGAGATTTAATTCTATTATTAAAAAAAATTTGACAAAATCAAATCTCAAAGTTTAAATTCATATTCTGTATAAACAAAGCGCATCGAAGATTTCGTTTACATTGTTTCACTTTCATGGCCAATTATAAAATATATATAACAGACGTGAGATAGCTTGTCAAACAATGTGCTTGCAACAGAAGAACGCGAGCCAACGGTCAAAGTCACGAGGAGAAGCACGTTCTTGGATCATTTGCCAGCGCCAGGCACGTACGCAAACGTACGCGCTATTTTCTCCTGTGACCTGTACTATCCAAACATCCCCAACACAATCTGCCCCGCGCTTGTCTTTGTTCACGGGTGGCGACGACCCTTAGCCGCCTGCGCGAAGCCTGCGCTCTTCCGCACTCAGCTCCCTTGGGATACCTCCGGTGTGTCTGGACTCCTGATCAGTTACCGCCTATTCCTTTTCTTCCATCAAAGACGCATGCCCTCGCACCGGGAGTTTGCACCTCTGCTTCCGCCCCTCGCTTTCAAACAATCGTTCAATCTAGATCACGGCAGTATACACGCGAATCTTTGATCATGTTGCGGCCGAGCATCTTGGGAAATCCGTCCGATATACATGTAACAATAGACGAAAAAATGCGATGTAAGAGAACGGTGCACGCAGATCGCTTCACCTCGAATTGTGATGAATTTCAACTGGAGGCGTATGAAAATCGTTCAGAACTTCATATATATATTATATAATTATATAATATATATATATATATATATATAGAATCATTTCATATATATATAGAACTTATATGGAATTTCATATATATACAATATATATTATATATAATATATATATAATATAGAATTTATATAGAATTTCATGTATATAATCATTCAGAATTTCATACATATATATATATATATA
>NIPQ01102847.1:0-18055 GCA_002806875.1 Lepidotrigona ventralis hoosana
TAGCCAAAAGAGGAGTAGTAGCGACTGGAGCAGCATAAGTCTTAGCCAAAAGAGGTGCAGCATAAGTCTTGGCTAGAAGAGGAGCAGTAGCGACTGGAGCGGCATAAGTCTTGGCCAGAAGAGGAGCAGCAGCGACTGGAGCGGCATAAGTCTTGGCCAGAAGAGGAGCAGCAGCAACTGGAGCGGCATAGGTCTTGGCGATTAGAGGAGCTGGTGCGATCGCAGTCTTGGCGATTAGAGGAGCTGCAGTAGCATAACTGTACGGGGCAGCGTAAGTATGGCCGATGTCGTAGTTGAGGAGAGCATCGTTGCTGATGCTATGACTGCTCACGCGGACAAAGGAGTGAGCCGAGTCATCAGACTTTGTGTAAGAAGAAATCACGTTCTGACCACCGAGACCTTTCTGTGTAGATTCCTGACTGAAACCGATGCTGCTGAGATCACCAGACGCCGTCGCAATGTCATAGGCAGCTGGGCCACCGGCATTGGCTATTGCCAATAAGGCTGCGAGTACTATGAACTGCAAGAAAATTGTCTTATTATTTGATGTAAAAATCGCTCAATGTGGAACGACTATGTCTGGCTGAAGATTTTAACAAAATTTTTCTTCGGAAGTCTCTAAAATTTAATAAAGGAGAGACCAACGAATCGAAAGCTACTTTTAGAAAAATTATTTATCTCAATAAATTGTTTCAACAAAGATTTTTCCGTCATCCAATGAATGTGATCAATAACTTCAATAAGAATTCTCTCTCATGGAAACTTTATATTTTATTACGCTGTACTTAAAGTATTAGACCTTCAACGATTCGCTGTAACCTGAACGTTCGAAGCTTACCTTGAATACCATTTTGAAGGAGTCGCTATGTTCTGACAAAATTCGAAACTTGGCGCAGTATTTATATCCAGCGAAGATTGCAAGGAGATCGATCGAATTTGGGGTGCCACTGTTTCGAATGGCATTGGGTATGGCCGAACAAGGGAGAGGGAAACTGTACCATAGCACTTTTTTTGTAAGGTATCATTAAGAAAGAAGGAAAGTAGTGAAGGATAGCCAGATTGAAGGCGGAGACCAACGTGTGGGGTGTGGATCAAATTCAATTAAGATCACCAATTCTATAAGCATTATATTTTTATGTAATTTTAAAGAAGGAACTTCTGTAAGAGTTTTTGTTACATTATAAAATTAAATTTCGGTGAAATTTTCGATATCTCGTTGAATGTTTATCCAGCTCATTAGGCAAAAAAGTTACATTACCAATGACATGTAACACATAATAACTTCACGTCAATTGCACGTCACGCCGTGATTGCACGACTTCAGGTTTATTCCGCATTACATAAAAGAATGCTACTACGTCACATAAGATATTTAATTTTTTTTTTTCTTTTGTATCCTGGCCTTCCTTTCGTTTATGTAATATGGTACATGGGTCGTGATATTGTACAAGTTGTCAAGGACGCACTTTCTCCAAATTGTGGCACTGACATATAAAGCCATGCATGTCCACCGGTTGGCTTTGTACAATTTTCATCCATGTGTTAGTGATCCTGTTAGATTGTTAGATAAAATCGACCATTCCGATGTAGGCCCGCAAGCGAATAGTTCGATGTTTAGAAATTAAAAGGCGTGGCAGTGCCAATTTCGAATTGAACTGTCATGATGTAATTTCAAATTTTAATCACGATCAAAATATACCATAATCATAAAAAAATAAGCTTCCTCTTTCTTTGTTATCAAAACTTGTTCGACTACTCTTACATTTTCCGTATCTAAGAATAGTAAAGAAAAAATGAAAGTTGTCAAAGAATTTTTCTCTATTAGAAGCAGTCTGTTATTTACGCTTACTTTTTTTCCATCGATCTATCTATTATGCGTTCTTTCCTTCTCTCCGCCAGGATCTGACACTTTTTTACTCTGACCTGGAGCAATTACCAAAAATTGCTCTTCTTTCGCCATCCATTGTCTGACGAGCTCCTTCATTGTTTTATCGTGACCTGCATCGGCTAAAGAAAAATCAGAAAATACATCGTTGATCTGAATTATCTTTGAGTCGCAAGGTCGTTCGAATAAAGAGTCCTGAACTGTTTGCAAAGTGAACCAAGGTGATTCAGTATCTTCCATGAGAATCTTCGTCTTCTTTAATGTACGAGATTCCGTATCAAGCTGTTCCTTTTTGGACGTTGATGAGTTTTCTTTTGATCCATTTTTCTCCAGATCTGCAAATGTTTCTTTATATTCATCGTAATGTTTAATAACTTTTGTCCAATCTTCTTGATTTATATCAATATTTGAATTATAACCCCTGTTTAATTTGTATTTGACATAAAGATCCTCCAGTATTACAGAAGTGCGGGGCGATAATGATTTACTCGTAATAAGACGCATAGTTACTTGAAGATATTCTTCTATCGGTGATAAATTTTTTGTTGAATAACTTTCGTTGAAATGACTGGCATAACTTTGGCATACTTTCGTTGAAATAATAAGAAAAAACGTAATAATGTGTACATTATTTAAGATTTAATTTACCTGATAAATTACTTGATATAGTTTGAGGATCTTTAGAATTGCTAGTAGAAACGTGGAAAATATTTTTATTTATTAATTCAAGCGATTCTGACGGTCTTGAAATTTCGTTTCCCCAAGATGGTTTAGATGGTTTTATTTCAGAATTATTTTCTTTCGTTTCCATTAATTTTTAATAGATAATTTAATTGATAATTTATTTATTTATTTGTCGCGACTGTCATTTCTATTTTTCTTATGCAAAAAATTTCTTTGCTTATAATTAAAATCATAGTTAAAAACATTTTTTTTATTTTCTATATCAATAATATAAATATATTAATGTATTATGAAAAAAATTATTAAAAAAGATTTTAAAAAAGTAACAAAACAGAAAAGTCGACGAGGATGGGATTCGAACCCACGCGTGCAGAGCACATTGGATTAGCAGTCCAACGCCTTAACCACTCGGCCACCTCGTCGCATGAAGAATCAATCTTTAAACGTTTTTGATATCGAGCAATTATTTAATTTAATATACAAATTCTTCTCATTTTTTGGTCAATTGATTATATTCTTACTCTCTTTCTGTTTCTACACGAATTTATTGTACAAAATGTTATTGCATCTCTTTTGTGTTCCATATACACTATACGATATGTTAGTAACCGATCACATTATGTAATGAACGATAATTCTGCACGTGAATCTGTTCATATATATACATATATGTTTAAATGTGCGTTGTCAATTTGTTGTCAATCGCCTTTTAAACTTAATAATATAATATTCAATTAACTATGACTGAAATCGAGAAATTGTCATTTAAAATTTTTAATAGAATAAATCAAATTCGATAAGCGATTTGTTGTTTATTTACTTCAATTTTCTAGCTCTAGTTAGTTCTAGTTATACCTTATTTTTTTTACGTAGTTTTTCTTTTATAAATGGTAATTATGTAGATAGTACAAGTTATTTATCTGTTGTAATTAAAAGTTGAATACAGATACAAGAGCTAAGTATCGACAATAGAGCGATTACGTGAAATTCCTCGTTATATTGTTAAAATCTGGAAAACTAAAACACAGTACTTAGAATTCTTATTAGGTAATCATTACTGCAATACTCTCTTGTCAGTGTTCAACATTATTCTCGTGCACGCACATGATGTAGATTATTGTCAGTTACTTTGCATATTATCAAACAACCGAAATGGAAAATACGATAAATTCAATGCCATTGTATACGCAAGTATATAATGAAGAAATCATAAAAAGTCTCGAAAATAATTTTTCAAGAATTAAAGGTAAGTGACTATCAAAGTGCATAATTTTGCACAAACTGTATGGCATACATTCAAGAGGATAATCTTTGTGCAATAATTTGCATTTTTATACTGCCATTTATCTTTCAGAGGAATGTTATTTGGATCATGCAGGAGCAACATTGTATTCTAATCTGCAAATAGAAAATATTGCTGTTGATTTACAAAATTCACTTTATGCTAATCCACATTCTATTGGGATTGCAAGTAATGTAACTCAAGATATCATAGAGCGTATGAGACATCAGTAAGACATTCTGAAGATAAATAATACTATTAATTACTCAAGTATGACGATAATTTCATTTTTACAGAATTCTGAATCATTTTCATACATCTTCTGATGAATACAGTATTATTTTCACATCAAGTGCAACTGCATCCTTGAAGATAATAGCTGATACGTTTCTTTTTAATGAAGATGAAAAAAATGTTTCAGGACACTTTGTTTATACACAAGATAATCATACTTCAGTCCTTGGTATGAGAGAAATTGTTAATAAAAAAGGAGCAAAGATAACTTGTTTGACTCATGATAATGCTTTTGAAATCTTCAATTCTTCAAAATCTATGGATTTTTATCCACAACAGAATAATTCAGTCAAAAGTAATTCACTTTTTATTTATTCTGCCCAA
Source organism: Lepidotrigona ventralis hoosana (assembly GCA_002806875.1). Taxonomy (NCBI): domain Eukaryota; kingdom Metazoa; phylum Arthropoda; class Insecta; order Hymenoptera; family Apidae; genus Lepidotrigona; species Lepidotrigona ventralis. Next base: position 4,470 of record NIPQ01102847.1, read on the forward strand.
TGTAATTTTTCTGGATTAAAATATCCCTTAACATGGATTAGAAAAGTACATAATGGAGTTTTATCTAGTGTTGTTTTCGATACATTTACAAAGTGGTATACCTTACTTGATGCTGCTAGTTTTGCATCAACAAATGACTTAGATTTATCTATCTATAAACCAGACTTTGTTTGTTTATCTTTTTATAAAATGTTTGGCTACCCTACTGGAATTGGTGCATTATTAGTAAAAAATACTAGTGCAAGTACACTTCAAAAAGTTTATTATGGTGGTGGTACCATAGATGTTACTTTGAGCTCTGAGTTGTTTCACATAAAACGAAAAATTTTCCACCAAAGGTATAAATTCAGTAATCACACTCTAAACTTACTGACTTTTTACTGACTTTTACTTTTTTTGTATATTCTGTTGTAGATTTGAAGATGGTACAGTACCATTTCTTTCTATAATTTCTTTGAAATATGGATTTGATATATTATCATTCATTACAATGGAGAAAATATCAAAACATGTATTTTCTCTTGCAAGATTTTTATACAAATCTTTATTAATGCTCCACCATAGCAACGGGAAACCAGTTGCAACATTGTACTCTGATACTGCTTATGATAATCAAGATATACAAGGGGGTATCGTTACCTTTAATCTTATGCGGTCCAATGGTGAATATATAGGATACATGGAAATTTTACACATGGCAGCTTTGTTCAAAATACATCTAAGAACTGGTTGTTTTTGCAATCCTGGTGCGTGCCAAAGACATTTAACATTATCAAATAAAGAAGTTCTTCAGAATTATGAGGCTGGATATGTTTGTGGAGGTTCTGCAGATTTGATAAATGGAAAACCAACAGGTGCTATTAGAGTTTCATTCGGATACATGTCTACAATCAAGGATATTGAAACTTTATTATTCATGATCAAAAAATGTTTTGTCGATGGTTCACCAATAAATAAAATTCCAAATTGGTGGTTAGATTATAAAACTGCTTTACATAAAAAATATAATCAACATGATGCAAATACAAAAGATGTAACAAATTATATTGCACGCAATGACACAAATGAAGTTACAAATACATTAGAAAATGTAAAACCGTCAGTTTTTAGACTAATAATGGATTCTAGTTCAATTAAAGAGAAGTGTACTTTAGAACAATTGTACATATATCCAATAAAATCATGTGGTGCCTACAAGATAATAGGTTCCTGGAATTTAAATTCAAAAGGTTTACAGTATGATAGAGAGTGGATGATTATTACATCTTCTGGTATTTCTTTAACACAAAAGCAACATGTTAATCTTTGTTTGTTGAAACCAATAATATTTAAAGACAAAGGAATCATGCAATTACATTATCCAGGTAAAGATTTCAGTTATTTTATCTATCTACTGATTAATTTAATAACTGAAAAATATTTTAGGAATGCCTACTATAGAAATTCCTTTAGATAATAGTTCTACAAACGTTACAAATGAAACAATATGTCAAAGCAGAGTTTGTGGACATAAAGTACAAGGTAATGATTGTGGTTCAGAAGTTTCTAAATGGTTAAGTTTAACATTAGGTCTTCCAAATTTGAGGCTTATAAGACAAAATGATAATGATAACAAAAAGAAAGGTATGCTCTGTAACATAAAATTATGAAGATTTAATTATGAAAATAGTTTCATTATATATCACTTTTTTTTGCAGAAAGCATTAAGCCTGAATTATCATTTTCTAGTCAAGCTCAATATTTATTAATAAATAAGGCAAGTGTGTTATGGCTTAGTGATAAAATATCTGATGAAGAAGTTCAAAAAGATACGATCATACATAGGTTTAGAGGAAATATGATATTAAATGGTTGTAAAGCCTTTGAAGAAACAGAGTGGAAACATGTTTATATAGGAAAAAATAGCTTTTTGGTATGTTTTTAGAAAAATGTAAATAGAGATTTCATAGTTCTTTTATTAAAGAATGTTATATTTAGGTAACTGGGCCATGTACTAGATGTCAAATGATTTGCATTGATCAACTCACTGGTGAAAAGACAGTGCAACCACTACGTACACTTACAGAACAATTTCATGGAAAAATGAGATTTGGTATTTATTTAACTAAAGAAACTAAAGAAAATGGAATTATTACTGTTGGAGATGTCGTTCATATTTCATAATTGAGTGATTAATATTATGATCTTCAAATAGAAATGAAGGTAATTCGTATAAGGTTATGTGGAAATATGATCAGAATTTTACATAGAAAAAAATAAATATGTTTTACAAACCATACTGTATTAACGAATGCTTAGTATTAACATTAATTTTTATTATTTTCATCGATCTTTATATAAAAAAAAAAAAATTATTTTTTTGTTCTTACTATGGATATGACGTACCGTAGTTGCCAACATTATAAAAATTATTTAAACATTTTATATTAAAAAAATTAATATTTTCTTACATGCACACATGCACACATGCATGTGATATGTAGAAAATAGAGGATAATAAATTTAAACATAATTCGTTTGAGTGTAAAAACATAAAAAAATTGTGTTTCATAACCTGTTTATAATTTTATGCTTATGATTGTTTAAGTTGATTTTCATTTAAAAAGAATAAAGATTAATAAAAATATAAGAACTACAATTATTGTAATTACTTTATCAAAAATTAAATTATATTCTTCCAAATTTTCTTTGTCAATTTTGGTACCACTGTAATTATCAGCAGTTTCCGTGTCGTTATTCTATGCACACCTGTCATACGTCACTGTGAACGAGGTTCAGTATAGTCCTTAATTTTCAATAAGGTGTTGATTTGTACGTGTTTCCTCTCTTTATTTTCGATTACGGAACAGTAAGTTTCATAACCTCGAGCTTTATTGTATGTCGAGTGCTTTGTTTCGAAACGCGCGAACCTTTTGAAAATTGTATACGTAGGCAACAGGTGTCTAATGTCGCACATGTCTCTTAGTTTGTAGCGATCATCTCGAAATTAATAATCGCATAATCGTGCGAAAGTCACATATTTTTCGGAGCTTGAGTCATGATAAGAACGGTCGATAAAATTTTATATCGAAGTGTCTGTTTTAACAAAAATTCGTGACAGAAGTGTGACAACCTGTTAATCATTAACACGCAACGATGGAATACGATTATCTCATTAAATTCTTAGCCTTGGGAAATTCTGGAGTTGGCAAAACTAGTTTTCTATATCAATATACCGATGGCACGTTCGAATCTCGTTTTATATCTACCGTTGGCATTGATTTTAAGGAAAAACGTGTGGTAAGAGATTATTATTGATTACCTTGTTACTTATATTACTTCATTTATTATTTAACGAACAAGTTATTCTCGTTGATTTTTATATAAATTTCATTTATTTATACATGTAACATTTCGGTATATGTAGGTCAAAATATAAATTCATATATAAATGCTTTTAAGACACATATGGTATCATTTACAAGCCAGAGTCATTAACTATTACAGATATACCAGACAGCGAATGGCAGAGCTCAACGTGTGCATTTGCAGCTGTGGGACACAGCTGGTCAAGAGCGGTAACATTTGCTATAATAATACCTTTTAGAACTTGTACTTTATAGTAATGATGCATATCAAACGAGGCTTTTAGTGTGCCTTATGAAATATTTCAAATTTCTTACATCTGTTGATACAATATGAAAAAAACATTTAATTATAAGGTTTAGCAATTACTTTTGACAATAGAACATTTAATTATAAGGTTTAGCAATTATTTTTGATAATAAAAAAGTGGTAAATTTGATGCAATTGCTGCAATGCCATTAATATCTAGGTTCAGAAGTCTAACTACAGCCTTTTATCGGGATTCCATGGGTTTCTTACTAATTTTTGATCTGACCAATGAGCTGTCTTTTCTTGAAGTAAGAAATTGGCTGGAGCAGCTTAGGGTACTCATTATTTTTTAACATTATTAACGTAAAAATTATGCAATGAACGATCATTTGAGTTAATTTACCTATGAATGCAGATAATCTATTAGAAATATCAAAATAGTTGTTGGTTTTATGTGTGATGATGATTTTACATATGTTACATCGCATGATGTAAATTAAGGCTGTAGTGCAAAAATGTTTAATGTTAGAATAGAAAGAATCAGTAGATTGTGCATGGGAATTGAGAACATGAAATGTACAATGTTTATTTTGCATGTTTGTTGAGAAATAATTGTAGACAGTAGTGGTGGTAGTTTATAATAGTAAATAGTATTTTTTTATTAATATACACTTCTTGTGTATCTGCATGTAAAAGACTCAAACTATCGTTCGATCAAGAATCACTAGGATTTATCAATTAGAAATTACTGTAGAAATTACTGAATTAAGAAATTTGCACTGTGCAATTAATTTATAATCGTATATCAATAATTAATATGATCGTTAACGTGCTACGTGTGATATCGCAAGGATCGAAAGGATATAGTGCTTTAATTTACCGATTTTTTTTGATTATCAAATTTATACTTAATGAAGTTCGTTCTTAATTAAGTTACGAATATTGAATATCGATTTGTCTAGAAAAATTGGCAAGAATTTTTGAAAATTTCATCCTTGAAGAGAAAGAAAATTCTAATTGAAAACATACAATAGTATCGTGCATTAATGTGTAATTGAAAGGAGTAGAGTTTTCAACAGTTTGTTCATATATTTACTGTGTTGTCTTTTTTTCCCAAATATGTTATCGTAAAAGAACATGGATTAGAGTTTGTTCCATTATCAGAGTTAGTTGAAAACTCTTTGTATTTTGCATCGTGGCACGTTTCTGTTTCTCGTTGAATCTCGATTCCTTTGTTTGATCGTTAATTCATGTCTGTATACATGTAGACCCACGCATATTGCGAAGATCCAGACATAATTCTCTGTGGAAACAAATCCGATCTCGAAGACAAACGTGTTGTTAGTGAACATAAGGCACGGGAATTAGCGGAGAAGCATGGGTAAATAACATAGTACACGTCATTTATTACGTTCCTTATCAACCACTCCGATTAATCCAGTGTTGTTCCATTCGTCTTCCTTTTTTACTTCCCCTTTCGAAAACCAAATAGAATATAAATTTCCAGAGTTACACACGTTCTTCTCTCATAACAATTCCCGAAACCAGTTCCACTCGTCTGATTAGTATATAGTCCAGTCGTTTTATTTAACCTCCAGTTGTTGTTTCGTTCGTTGTTTCATCGGTATAATCAGAGATAATTACATAGGACGAAATTGCAGTTTATACTATTCGAAACTTCCAGAGATGTCTGTGTAAATTCGCTACGCTACGATTTACGATATGTATGATATCGTGAGATTGTTTGAAACACACGTGGAAGCCTGAAACAGTGTGAACTGCAAAGAATCACAGATAAATAAGAATCTGAAAGATAAAATAAGAATCTGAATGTGCTATACTCCTCAGCTTGGTCTATTTGGAAACGAGTGCAGCCACGGGCCAGAACGTGGCACGCGCCGTGGAGATACTTTTGGACCAGGTGATGCGCAGGATGGAGACCAGCGTGGATAAATCACTGCTACCTCACCAAAGAATGTTACGATGCCACGAGCGCGACACATCGCCTCCGAGTACTTCCTGCTACTGCTGACACTGTTCTTACGTGTAGCGTAGCTGAATAACGAGCTTGCGCTTTATTCAGCTAACAACGTGGCCCCCGACTGACTTTGCACTTGAATCTCCACGGTCGTTTAAATGTCACGTGATAATACTACTTACGCCTGTTCGTGGTAAAATATCTATGATGTACAAATTTCGGAGCATTGATACAAATTCAAAAGTCGCGGCGTACCTCCGTTAGATGAATTTCCAATCGAGATGATCGATAGTTTATTCATTTGTACATTCGCAAAAAAAGAAAAACAAAGAGGAACTGTACCTTGTATGTTATCACAATGTTCATGCATTTTTGTATTCTGAGAAAGGATTCGCGTTGTTTCCCGTATTCACGCGCACACTGTCGTCTTCCATTAACTGCTTCCCTCGGTACAAAACTGAATGTCTGACGAAGAACCGACGTGTACCTTCGACGTGTCGTATATCTTTCACATTTCTTCGCGATAATGTGATCTACTTGTTAACTGTTGTACGCACAACGTGTTCAATATCGTCGTCGTTTTTGGTCTCTGTTCATTCGCCAAAAGTTGTGATACGATAGCATTCCGATTATCTAGGACGAAGCGATCAATTTTCGACGTGTATATGTATTTTTGATGCTGTTGTTGTATCCGTACCAAAGATTCGTACGTCTAATCGTTAAGTATACTATGCTGAGAATACAATCAAAATGTTGTCTGACGCACCGTTTATACTGTCGTTAATCGAATACTGATGTGCCCCTATCAAATTTTTAAGCGAAAAGATATATCTTGTATATCTTGCGAGGACTGTGTCAATCTTTCTAGTTGTTAAGGTGGAGCATCAGCGAGTTTTTATCTGTACACGTTGCGAAGACTATGTGTTGTTTCTCTAAATTTTTACATCCGTGAGTTATGAGTGATGAGAAATGTTTGAAGATATATATTTGTTTAACACCTACAGGGTGGATGATAACTTTCTGGTTATGTGATATTATATAGACCGTTGTAAAAAGGAATGGCGGGAAATTGCAGTATTATAGAAGTGAATCTTGACACGTCTTGAAACGTCGAAAAGATGTTTTCACAATATTTCTCTTAGCGTGCAAATTTTGCCGGGAATGTTCGAAACGATAGAGACATTCCGAGTTATTGCCCTATCCTATGTATATCGTGTCATACGTCGACATAATAAAAGGAGATCGCACGAGTTGTGCACTTCTCCGACCGCAAAACGGAACATAAGAATGCACATGGACGATCGACGCAATGTCGGAATTAGATTTAAGTGGATTTTTTGATCTAACTTTTTCTCGCGTATGAATCACGAAATTTGAAAATTACGAGTGAATTTTCGAACTTGTTGGATGTCGCGATGTGTTCAATTCCGACTGAATCGTAGCAAACTACGATTGCTATTCGTATGGTGAATTTTGCGTGTCGATGTGTGACTGTGACTTTTCACTGTAAAACTATTCAAAGTACCGCTCTCGTCTAATAGAACAATTCGAGTCTACCAAGCGCGAGAGAGACGCGAAAAGCGTGCTCTACTAAGTATACGTACTTAACCAACTGTACTTTATGAAAATTTTGTCTGAAAGAAACGCGTTCGCACAGAAATTTCCATAAAGAATATCTCGCCGAGCAAATAAACGCTCTGCAGTTCCGCTTAAACGAGCTTTTATCAGTTTATCCTCGAATCCTCAGCCTCGGCAACGAGATGAAAGGAGATGAAATATCGCACCTACGCCGGATATGTCGAAATGGAAGCAACTCTGGCCCACTAAAAACTCGACGATGCTTTAAAGTTAGAGAAATGTGAAGTTCCAAGCAGATTTTCGATACAATCAATCAAAACGTGATACCTCGTGGGTATAACCTTGTTGGAACTTTATCTTTGTTAGTTGAAGGCTCAGAAAACGTAAGCAACTTTCTTGCTGCGAGGTTGGAAAAATGTGAAACGAAGAAAGGAGAGTAATTTTTCCCCCTGTGGAGGAATAAACGGCAGGTGTTCTCTGCGTAGTTTCGCGTACTCCATTGGGGGTTTGGAATCAAATGCAAACAGATCGGCTGTTGGGGAAAGGCTGGCCAGGAAACATTTCGAATATCAGCCGGTGAAACTTCGTTTCATCAATAATAGGGGAGAGGAGAACGTGCAACCTGCGAGCCTTTCGTTCGGAAAGTTTCGTACGCGGAAAACTTCTTTTATGGAAGTTCGATCGAAGTTTCTGTTTGCCTTTGGCTGGATTATTAGCCGACTATTTATACACAATGCAGTTTATTGTTTACGCGCTTTTTAAACTCTCGCCGGGTCGGGCGAAATGTATTTTTACGGGCGGAAGTTGGAGCGGCGCTGTGCTTTCACGAGAATCAGCTTGATCATTTCGCGATTGAACGAACTTTCATCGAGAGGGAAATGCTTTGCTTTCAATGAAATACGTTTCTATGCGTATTATTCGAGGTAAAACTTATCGAATTGATAAAAAGGCAAAAACTGGCGAAAATGAATGTAAACGACGTCCAGTCGAGTTTCATTCTGCCGAGTAAACGGCTGTTTCATGACTGTGTTATTTTATTTTTTTTCTTTTTTCGTATTCTCTACGTGTGTATCGCATCGCTTTTTCGTATCTATAACCATTCACCGAGCCGGTGCACTTTGGAAAACACGACAAAATCGGATAATTCGTATTTATTTACAGCCAATTTTTCGACTGCGTTCAGAGTTTCGAATAATTGGGATCCCAATTAAACCGGTTAAATCAGAGTATCCCGTATTAAAAGCTATATTCATAATGTTCATGAAATATGTACTGCACCCGAATCTGTATTTGTTTTCCATATTTAAGATTTCCTTCGATCATTCCCATTATTACATTATATTTCCTTCTAATTTAGGATACCGAATAAGATAGAAAATTTTATTATTAAACCTATTATTTCTATTCTTATAAAACAAGTTAGAACCTCTTAATATCATATTTTATCTTCACTAATAAATTCAAGATTTCCTTCAATTATTCTTGATGGGTACACGTTCTCCTAATAATGGACTCCACCTTTTAAGAAAATGAATAATACCATATCTATATTTGTCCTCTATATTTCAATCATTTCCATATATCCTCGTAATACAAGTTACAATTCCCCAATACCGGATTTCACGTTGCAGTTTCAGAATACTGAATAAGAGAATTGTGATCATATTTGGCAAGGTGATCGCGTTCACTGCCAGTCGATATTTATGCCACGCTTTACCCCTCCGCCCCTTTGAAAGCACGTCGACCAATCGAACGATTAGACGTCCGTAGCTTTGGCTCTGTCAGGAACGTGCCGTTGATATCGGTAACGACCACTTTGAGACTAGCAGTTAGGCCCCTGTCCCTCTGTGCCGCCTAATTATTACGCGGGCCCTCAAGTTCATTTGATAGCGGCTAGACAAAGCGATGGAACCGTTCAAAGCGTGGCAGGACTATCAAAAGGACGCTATTTATCGAACCGTGGTTGCTCGTCGGCCAGACACACGCGTCTCTTTCCATCCGATTCTCGTGCTACCGAATCCCCTTGTTCCCACCCTTTTATTCCCTATTCACGGCTGCTGTGGCACGTTCGAAATTTCCCTCAAGGTGAAGCCCAAGTTTCCGCGACACGCTGTCAGAAACTTGTGACCGGAAGTTTCGCAGAGTCATCGCGCGGTGTGTGTGTGGTGACCCGATTCTGTCTCAGTTTACGGTTCCTCGCGAACCGTAAACTCGCGCGGAGTTTTCATGAATGGACACCTCGTGACCTCGAAGAAATCCCTCTTAATTCCTACAAATCCTTCACGCCCGGTGCTTTGTAATCACGCAGTTTCGTTTCGTATCGCGAGATTATTCAGCCTCGCTGGCTTTCGCGAATCTATGATTAGTCCTATGATTAGAATCGGCATGATTCCGGTTCCAACGTGGCTGGTTCACTAGTGAAACGAAGTTTCCACAGGGTGCAACGTCAGTTGCAAATAAACCAGGGAGCCGATGACTGCTATCAAAAGCAAGGCCAGACAAGAAAGCAGAAGTTGCAGTCGAGGTTTCGGTTTACGTATGAACGTGGTATTATGCCAGAGGAGCTGGCAACCGCGTAACAAGAGCCAAAGCCGTGGTGGGCAGGTGGTCTCGATTGTGCAAGTGTTCGAAAATCAAATTAGAGAACTTACGTGGAATTAGGGTTATCGGGAGGTCGCGAGTGTCGACATGTCAGGACGAATTAGCCATATTTAACCGATAGATTCGCGAAACAAAAACGATCTTCCGGTTATATCAGATACAGATCTGCACGATCTCTACGTGTCTTTGTTCGACTTGTCAGAAAGACCGAGGAAAGAGGAATAGTTTTAGTTGAATATTGGACTGCCAGATAAAACGAAATTACTCGGCGACCTCGAGCGTCGCCGGACGCTGAGAATCGCTCTTCGGTTTTCTGGGTCGGTGCTGGTGTTGGCTGATTTATAACTTCCGGTTGATACCTCATCGCGGAAAGTGGAATTGTACGACAGAAATTGTGGACAGGCACCGAGAGATGATTGAATGAACGTTGCCGAACGAGGAAAAGTGATTGGATGACTTTCGGTCATAGAGAGGAATATCAATCCTCTTTCAAACTTCTTTCGTTTCTCTGGTATCTTTAGAACGATTAGTAATTAATTATAATTGCCAGAAACAGAGAGATGGTCGAATAACTTTTGAATTCAAAGGGACGACTGATACTTAGAAAAATATTAATTTTCTTGAATTCTTTTTATTTCCCTGATATTTAGAATTACGAATAATTAATAAATATAATAAAGATAATGTAGATAATAATAAAGATAAGATAACGTGTTTAACTTGCTAATGAGGTGGAGATTAGGTTAACACTCAGCTGTGTTCTGCGTTTCTGTTCTTTACAAGGTGTTCCAACAGAATAATATAGTGATATCAGTGACTCTGTTCGAAATTCTTATCAACTACTGGTTGACCTCGTCCACAGAGATACCTCTGCTAATATCTTGTACTCCTAATATTGTCGAACCAAAGATACCTGGACCTTACTGTTAAAACTAGTAACGATTCCTTCAATTGCTCTCCTTGTTTAATACCTCCATTATCGTTCTATATTCCTATTAACATTATACAGAGTACTAAGACGTTATAACGAATGTTAGCAACATTCTTTTTCCATATTGTTCTAGTGCTTTTTTTTGTTTAGTTAGTTCATTGTCATTCTATATTCATGCCAGCATAGAAACAAATGTAACGGAAGTGTATAACGTGGAGGTGGTTTCCTCGTTTGGCTCCTCTACTACAGTCCTAGCTTCCTGATAGGAAAAGCCATTCCTCGTTAAGAATATACCGTTAGAACGTAGAACTTGGCGAACATTTCTAATTAGAAAGAAGGTTCTAAGTGTATAAAATTATAACAATTGTCTCGTATTTCACAATTGTTACAACATAAGACTTCGTGTTCGTTACAAGACTTGTTTTCTTTCTATCGTTGTATTTGATTTCTTGCTGCTTTCGAATCGAACGAAACTGTTATTCAAAAGATTATCGATCGTGTCGAAAATGGTTGAACGATCAGATCGGTAAATTACAGATTCTTACAATTAGCGAATGGAAAAGCTTTTTTTCGTGCTAGAAACAACGCAGGAACGATGCAATCAACAGCCCGGGGAAATTGTCTTTTTGCTTCCTGGGGGGGAAAATCTAAATCCTCCGCTCGAGATGGACCAGATAAAGCGTTGACAAATAGCTCGTATAGAGCTGCACCGGAAATTGCTGCGTGTGCAAGAAGCTTGAAAAATTAGACGTTGCTCGCCGGAAGTCGAATCGTTTGACATTCAATCGTTGCTATCTACGTCCAATGTTCGGGTCGTTTCGATCGAAATTATGTTAACTTACAATGCTGTATAGGAAACAACAATTGTATTAATCCATGTCAAATTTCGTTGTTTAATTTCGAAATGTTTGCACGATTATTTTGTCAAGAAAACGGGCAAAACTTCCATACATGTCCAAATGTTATTTCCAAGTGTTCAAATGTCTCCGCTAGATTGGTTATATAATTCAAAATTTAATTCAAAGGTAAATCCCTCTGGGTGTATCGTTAATCAATTCCAAATACGATTAAAAAATTTAATATCCATATACGTGAATGCAAATGAACGTGCGAAAAGAGTACTAGAAATGGATTATTTGTTACTGATACGCAAAGAAAAAAAAAAAAAAAATAAAAAAATTAACGTATAGATTTTTGTCTTTCTTCTTCTGCTAGTAAAGTTTTTCTTATTCGACTAGTAAAATTGAAGTGCATTGAACTCCGGTTCTTTCTCGGTGATTTATCGATGCGTTTCTAAAGCTCGACTACAGTTTCCAAAATTTTATTTCTCGGGAATATTCTGCTACTTTGTCCTTTTTTTTTATCGGAAAAAAGAAAAAAAAAAGAATTCTTCAAAAATAAATGCACGTACCGGTATGATTCAAGCTCTCCCATCGGATGCGAGAGGTTGCTACTTGCTGCCGACCTTTGTCGCAGTTTTTACAGTCTTGAGTAGTCGCGATCGACGATCGCGATGGTCGGTATCGTTTCGCCCGGCGTTCCCGGTGAACTTTTCTATTCCCCTATTGTCTCGGGGATCGTGGCGCGGATTTACCGGAAGAGAGAGAGATGGCCAGCCGCATCCGGAAACAGCGGCGGCTTTTACGATTCCCCGAGCTGTTCTAAAACAAAGCGGAAGTGGAATAAGAAGTAGCAACGGCGCAACGGCGGTTCAACTTTCTTGCCGTTCGTGAGGCTTTTTCTCGATCGTTTCACGGCCTCGAAAGTGGCTCCGCGATAAGGATAACGATACCAATGGAAACGTGACGTTAATTGGGAGACGATCGCCTTTCTTCTACTTCTTCTACTTCTTCTTCTTCTTCTTCTCTCTGCTTTACCACTGGAACGAAGCTTCTCCATTTCCTGCGAGTCGATCAGCTAACGACCAGCCTCTATCGCGAAACGAGGAATCTTTAATTGTTTCCTACGCTCGAGGAATAATTTCCTCTTTCTTTGCGCTTCTTTCATTGCATCACTACGAATTGCGGAGATTAAAACAAATTTTCGATCGAGCTGCATTTTGGAAGTGAGATCTTTCAGGTTGAGAGAAATTCAGCAGTTCTAGGGATTGTGTGCGAGAATGAAATGTGTAGGATTTGATGTTGAAGAATATGAGTGGTTTTATTTCAAGAATTAGTGTGAGTTAGGATTTTTGATTCGGAAGGAGTAATTCGAGTAATTTATATTGTATAATCCGAGAAGATTCTCAATTATAATTATTATAATTCAACAGCGTCTGAATGTTACTTATCCCTGTGAGTTGCTCAAGACAGTTTGTTACAGGTTATCCAAAGCATCAGGACATTTTCTTATTCTTTAGCCACGTTAAAAGCTGACGGTGCACCGTAACAGCAAGTTTGATTATTAATCAAACAAGTTTGGATTCCATTATACAACAAGTTTGGTTATTAATTTTAAGCTGTTGAAGTTTAAGTGTCTCAAATAAACCTGCTTTGCTCTGCTCTCGAGAATGTTAGTAGAACTGAAAGATTCGAAGTTGCGAAAGAAGTAAGGAGAGAAGCGGGAAGCGAGGTAGAAACTCTCGCGGACGGTCTTTCCGGTAGGAATGAAGTTACGTTGGCTGAAACATTCGGCTGAAATAATAATTCGCTCGGTCGTTTAGAATGAAATTTGCATTAGCGAACAATGTGCCGCCACGGTGCTCTACACGCGTATTCTCCGAAATTTTTCCGATCGAGAAATAATTCGACCGTCCAGCGACGATATTTAAATCTTCGCGTTCGACAGGTACCGGAAGTTTTGGTAGACGGGTGGGGGAGGGGGAGGGGGGGAGGGAAATAGGGTGTGATGTGGAACCGGGCCGAAAGAGAGCCACGGGCGAGCTTTTGTCTGTGTGAATGAAAA